>JAJMBI010000077.1:4842-48415 GCA_030572815.1 Starmerella asiatica | reverse complement strand
AGCTATATACCAGACATTGCGTGTAGAATTATCCTGCCATCATAATAGAACAGCTTAAGGAAATCCACCTGTTCGAAAAGATAGTCAAGTAGGGCGGCGACGTCGTCCCAGAAACACCTCACATGAAAAATCACGTGACAGGGCACGTGATAAAATTACCGGTAACGCGTATTTTTATCACTAGCCAGTACCGTGTAGTGGCCCTAGCCCAAAGTATAGCGGCGAAATAGCCCATTACTCAAGGAATGTCAGGGGTAGGTGAGTCCGGCAAATAAGATGCAGCCTGTGAGGTCAGGCGGATACATGGCTTGAGCTATACTTCCACTAGGGATGACACAGTATTAAATTTTAGTCTTAGTTGTGTACTATCCAGTTACCTGGGCCAGATGTGTTAACCTTATCAGGTACGGCTTCCACGTAGCGTCCGACAATATGGGGCTGTATGACTGGTGGCATGCCAAAAATCAAGCGTGTTGTGGGAAGCGGATTCCATTAAAATGGAAATAATGATCCTGTAGTTGAGCAATGAACAAAAAAATAAGTATCCTGTTCGATTATAAGCAACTAACGTGCTTGAGGGAAATGGGCTTTAACGTAATTTGTCACCCTGCTTGGGTCAATAGCGAATTCTCAGGAAGTAGCTATTGCCCATTGAAGCTCAAAGAAGTGCATGCCAGTGTGATGCTGCACGCCATGAGCCCAGGCATACATTAAAGTAACTTACAAAACCACTCAAGCTAAGGCATGGGCTGATGAAAGCGTGAAGCGATAATGAGTAGCTGTGGATCCGATACTCACCGTGGTGTCATCAGTTTTGCGCAAACCAGCCAACAGCGCATGTGCGGTTTCTATGCGTCGTAAAATGAGGACGAATTTATTCATTTGTATATAGAGGGCCTCGTCCATGACTATATATAATAGGTAGCAACAATAAATAACAAGCATTACTTGTATATAACCCCAATGTCTCATTCAGCCTGCTCCGACTGCCGCTTGTAGTGGTCCAATTCCTTCCACGTCTGCGCCAGCTCGGCCTTGAGCGACTTGTTTTCCGAAGTAAGCTCGTTAATTGACTGCTCGCTGATCAGCTTCTCCAAAGTAAGCTGTTTGAGCAGCGTCTCCTCCTTCTCCTTCAAAGTGCGGATGTACTCAACCGCATGCGCGAGAATCTGGCCCTTGTGCTTGTCGCACTCGGGAACAACTTTGCCCAGCTCGTCAATGCCCTTGTTGATCGTTTCCCGGCGCCGCCGCTCCACCTCTTTGTGGTTGTACTTCTTAATCCGGTAGTACTCCTCGCTGCCGACGGCAGGTTTGCTCAAATTAGCCGAATTGAGCTGGGAATTCCCGCCACTGCTGCCGCTACCGCTGCCGCTGCCGCCGATCTGCTGCCCGAACTGGCTGTTGGGCGGCACATTGCCGGGATGCTCGCCATGGCCCATGTTATGCGGCAGCTGGTGCGCCATGGCGTGCTGCATCGGCACGCCGTGGGGCAACGCGTGCTGCCCGCCGAGCTGGCCGAGCTGGCCGTGCATCTGCGGCGCGTGGAGCTGGTGGTGGGCCGCTGACGGGTGGTGCTCTTCTTTCAGCGATTGGTAGCCTTGCAGCTGCTGGATGGCGTATTCCGTGGACCTGTCCGTTTGCTGCTGGGCCGCTGCTGCGAGCGCCTGGGCCTGGTCGTCCTGGTGGGCGGACTGCAGCAGCTGGCTGTCGATGGACGCCATGCTTTTGCTGTCGAAGGAGCGGCCCATCATCGGGTTCAATTGTTGGTTCTGGTTTTGGCCTTCATGCGACACGGGACCGGCGTTGACCTGCATTATCTCTGGTTCTTCACGTGGGCCTTGTGGTGTCACGCGCAAGTGGAGGGGGGGGAGGATCAGTCGAAAATATGATGCTGACTACATTCCCGGACCCTAAATCATCAGCAATCACTGATGCGGTGGGGCAAGGAACTGAGTAGGAAGAGGGGCGCAATACCTGGGTGAGGGCCACCGCCCACCGGAGGGTGGCGACGAGCCGGTGCCGACATGCTTTGTACATGCCGACATGCTTTGTACATGCCGACATGCTTTGTACATGCCAACATGCTTTGTACATGCCGACATGCTTTGTACATGCCAACATGCTTTGTACATGCCGACATGCTTTGTACATGCCAACATGCTTTGTACATGCCGACATGCTTTGTACATGCCAACATGCTTTGTACATGCCGACATGCTTTGTACATGCCAACATGCTTTGTACATGCCGACATGCTTTGTACATGCCGACATGCTTTGTATGCTTAAGTTTAATATATAGACCGCTAGTAGTTGTTATATGTGATGATTTTAACGTGTTTCCGCTATTTCTTTGTTAATATAGTTCATTCAGTCAACACTGTGCGGCTTATGACGGCTCGGTGCACCTTTAAGTTTATTTAGTGCAGAACGCTGTGCACTGCAGCTTAACCGCATGTACACTGCTTTCACACGCCCGCTGCAGGCACAAAATCGTTTAACACTCTATACTGTGTGCTTATGACCGCTCATAGCTGCTCTCCACTGCTTGTAAATAACGCTCACCAAGACGGCTCAAAGGCTCCATACTGGGAGTCTCCACTGCTTGTAACGCCCGCCTGTCGGCTCAGGGACCAGGTTACATACCAGTAAGTCATGGTCTACATCCTACTTTGTATACTACATTGCCACCTACCGATCATACTTCACAGCAATCTTACATACTTCACATTCCACCTACTTCACAGGGTCCCTGCTGTATCCTATTACTTCACGGTAATCCTTCATAGTTTACATCCTACTTTGTATACTACATTGCAATGAGTCCTACCTACCAATCATACTTCACTCATACTTACTGTAATCTTTCCCATCTCACTTACTGCAATACTTCACAGGGATCCTACTCACAAGGTCCCTGCAGTATCCTATTACTTACTGTAATCATAGTTTACATCCTACACTACATTGCAATGAGTCCTACCAATGAATGCTACCAATTGTACCACTGTGATCCCACTTATGTCCATCTATAACGTTATTTTACCCGCGCGCGTGTTAATGATCTCCACGACTTCAGTAATGAACTCAGAAGGAGGGTGTGACGATGCACGGGCCAGTCTAATAAAGCTGATCAGCCGCTTGATGCCAACCCCCACCACATTCGACCCAGTTTGGGCCCGTATTTGGTGGAGAACATGCATCCGCTCCTGCTGTTCTAAAAAGTCGAGCGCGATCATGACCTGCTCCAGTTCTTCAGTGGAGGAAACCGAATTTACGTACATGTGCTTCGTGAACAATGAGGCCAGTTCCAGCCGCTCAAGCACATCAAAGCGGCTCGTCGTGCCCAAAACGAGTAATGGGTGATCGCCCTTGGGGCGTTGGCAAATGAACGTGCTGAGGGCAGTAACCAGCAAGTTGCTGAACCGCGGGCCCACATCCGACCATTCGATGATCCGCTCAATGTTGTCAATAACAATGACACTGCTCTCTGAACGGTACGCATCCGCGAAAACCTGCTGGATGTGCGTGACTTTCTGCTGCTCGGTCATCCCGGCCATATCTTCGTTCGTCACGAGCTTCGCCAACGGGAACCCTGAACTCAACGCGATGGTGGCCGCAATCGCGGATTTGCCGGCCTGCGGTGGGCCATAAAGCAACGCGGTTTCTAACCCGCCATCCTTCACGGCCTCGACGAGCAATTCGCCCTCGTTAAGTAGTAGCTGAATGTTTGAAGAGAATGGGATGATCCCATTGGCTATGCAGCGGTGCAGCGAGTCCTCACTGACACCAAATGCAGGACGCACATCCTGAAGGGCGGCCATAAAGTCGTCACGTTTGATAATGAGTTCCTTTTTGTCGTCATAAGTGATGCTCCCGGCGCCGTTCTGGTCAATGATTGTTTTACGTTTAAAAGCAGTTTGCACCGTTGACCGCACCACACCAACGATCTCTGCCCCAGAATAGTTTTTCGTTAAATTGGCCAGCTCGTCCATGTTGACATCCGGTGCCAACAACCGTTCCTCACGCATGCGTTTCGTGTGGATCATGAAGATTTGCTTGCGGCCTTCCTCATTCGGCAACGGGATCTCCAATTGGATCTCAAACCGGCCGGGTCGCATCAGTGCCGAGTCAATAAGGTCCTTCCTGTTTGTCATGCCGATCACCAAAATGTTGTTTAATTGGTTAACACCGTCCATTTTCGACAGCAGTTGGTTAACCACATTGTCGCCTACACCGGTCCCGTCACCGCGCGAGCCACGCTGCTTGAAAACAGCATCCAATTCGTCAAAAATAATGATGTGCAGTTTCGAATCGTCACCATTCGCCCTATAGTCATCCTCGGCATCTTTAAACAACTTGCGAATGTTCTCCTCACTTGCACCTACAAACTTCGACAGCATTTCGGGACCATTCACGATTTTCGGCTCGGCGGCGTTCAGCATTTTGCCAATTTGCCGCGCTATCAACGTCTTTCCTGTGCCGGGGGGGCCATACAGCAGCAAACCTTTGACGTGCGTGATGCCGGTACGTTCAAGATCAGCACGGCTCGCCATCCGCGACAAGAATGCACGCCTCAGAATCGTCATGAACTCGTTGTCGAGACCGCCAATGCCCATATTGTTGAAGTTGAAATTCGGCTGGAACAGGTTCGTGCGTCCGCCGCTCGCCCCGCGCAGTTTCATAACGCTGTTTGAGGCCTTCACGAAGCCTACTTGCGTTTGAGGAAGCAGGATCCCGCGCCGGTTTTGCACGGGTTCTAATCTGCCGTCCAAATCAACCACCTGTGTAGACTTGACGATGAGCCTGAAGTTGATTCCGCCACGTTCCATCGCCAGCATTTGCCCCGGCGTGAAAACGCGCGATTTCAGGTTGTGCACGAGTTGCTCCGCAAGGTCCTTTTGCTCGTACTGTTCCTGAGAGGTGCGTGAATGGTTGTAAAAATCGATTTCAAACACGATGTCCGCCAAGTAAACCTGCCCGCCTTGGCCAGACTGGAAAATATCGAACGAGGCGAGCTGCACGGGCTGGCCGATCCGCCATTGTGCCCAGTCACGCTGGGCCCCACCGACACCGACCTCCATTGGCGACATATTCGGCGAGATCCGTGCGGTGAAAACGTACTTGCCGTCGCAAATGACGTACTGGCCGTCGTGGAACGTGCCGGGCGGCACGCCGAGCGCGTTTTGCAGGACCAAATCGCGCGTGGCATTTACGACTTTTAGCTGCCGCGCTGGAACGGGGGGGAAGCTTGGGACGATTTGGCCTGCACCGTTGTGGTCATGGTGCACGGAAGTGTGCGGAGAACGGCTTTCTTTGTCCTTTTTGCCGAATCCCAGTAGATTGTTCATGAGGATGCTGGGCGGAGGTACGTGGCGTGCCATATAGGTGGGACCGATGGTCACGTGAGCAAGGGGTCATGTGACAGTGCCGTTATCACCAACTATCACTCAAATCAGCTGTTAAAGGTATAATGATAGTTAGGTATAATGATAGTTAGGTACAGTAGTAGACAATTAAGTATAGAAGTAGACAATTTGCTGAAGCGGCTACAGCGAGTGTTCAATTGAACTAAGTACTGAGTGCCAGTTACGTGAAATACTGAGTGTAGCTCAACTAGTAAACATAAGTACTGAATGCTTAAAGTACTGAGTGTGGCTCAACTAGTAAACATAAGTGCTGAAAATCTTAAAGTACTGAGTGCCTGCGTAAAAATGAGGGCATCCGCCGCTGATCATTCTGGTGTGGGCAGATGGCTCCGCGTTTAGTATAAGGACACTAATATGTAGTAACTAAGCTGTGTCTTTAGCCAATTGCGGGGATCCACAGGTGTAAATCCAAACCAGTTTCGATCCATGTATTAAAGATACCTCGGTGCGTGACCATTTAACACACGGTGAGAATGTTGCATGGAGTTATTGTATGTTAACCAGTGTACCAAGCCTGGCAGCTGCTTTTATATGCAGTAGAGGGTGCAACAATATACGATTCGAGTGTGTCAGTATAGCTCAAATATTTCACATTTTGTAGTTTTGATCTCACCGCAGCCTCTAAACCAGGGTGCCATTTGAGTATCTAATCTGTGTTCGGTCACTTCTTAGTGACTGCAGCATGAAACCACGCTCGTTAATATGTTGTCGAACCGTTCAATCGCTGTCACGATGTTGAGAATGGTTGTACCAAACATGTCTCATAGCGAATGCGATTAAATTGACAGCTTCCATAGCTAACAGGCGGCCTTCCCTCGCACAACATCGATATACACTGCTGCAAACGGATCACAGCATACACCGGAGTATGGCCAACGAACATATCGTCGAGATCGATTATGCTTTGCATTGCCAACTCTAAAGATTGACACCAAAGGAGCATTAAATCTCAGTCAATGGCGCTCGATCTCTAAGGAGGCAATGTGAGTCTCAAGCAATGAACATGTTGCGCGTTGAAATCTGCGAATACTTAAGATTTTTTTTGATCCGATCCAGTTCTTGTATGTGTTTGAGCAGCATTGGCAGCAGTATTGCCAAAAGAGCATTAAATTGGCTATGTCAATGGTGCTCGAGGGCGTTTGGATCTATAAGGAGAGGCAGTGGAGCCACAACAGCAGCAACCATATAAACTGTGAGATCTAACTGTGTTCGGTTCTCTGCGTTTTAGTAAAATGATCCAGTTTAACCTGTGCACTGCTTAACAGATCCTATACGTTACGACAAATTGGTGCCGATTAAACCCAAATTTCGCACTCCTTATATTGTGAAACTGCTACGCGTTTAGCGATGTTAGTTTACAATTCAATCGTCATGTCCGAACAGGGTAACACAATCTATAAGTGTTAAAGCAAGATATGAAACGAGATTTAAAACGAGATATGTAAAACGAGATATGTAAAGAGATTTGGAAACCGGAATTCAGCTCGATTTCAGCCATTTAAATTGAAAACTAGCTCCCTTAGTGTATAAACCGGCGCCCGCGCGGTGTGGTAGGCTGCCCTGGCCACGCAGGGCGCGGGTACGAACGCTCCCAACACCCGTCTCATCGTCTCCTCATGACGCCGTCGGTGGATGCGCAGTTTCTGATCGCTAATGAATGCATGATCGTGACGTCTGCAATGCGCAAAAGCCCCCGTTGGGCCAACGCCGGCATAGCCGCCATTCTTGGCGCTCCTCCTCCCGAAGAAAATGAAGATTTTGGTCACGGTGACACCGCCCCACATTCAACGACAACCGGCAATTTAAAAGACGTGGATAGCAAAAGCAGTGATGAGCAAGTCAACTCTTCCACCGATTCGTCTGAAGCGGACAACACCGCCGATGTCGTCGCCAACGACGCCACGGCCGAGGCCAACGAAGCCAAGAATGACGTCAACGATCCCAAGACCGACGCCAAGAATGACGTCAACACTGACGCCAAGAATGACGCCAAGACCGACGTCAAGAATGAAACTGCAACGACAAACAGCGAAAACATTGTTCGTAAACGCCAAGAAGACTTAATAGATCCGGAAATCTCGTTGGTTTTAAACTTTTCAGCTGCGCGCGCGACTGCACAAAATGGCGGAGGCGCGCGCGCCGCGCAGCCGTTTTTAGCGGTCGTTCGGTCGCCGCTCGTTTCAGGCCACGTTACCTCGTTGGCGTTGAATTCGCTGGAAAAATTCCTGGATTTGGGCCTCATCGCTCCGAACACGCGGGGAATTGAGCGTGTACTGCCCGAGCTTGTGCATGCGTTGACGCACTGTCGGTTTGAAGCGACCGACAGGCAAGAAGACGATGCGGTGTTGTTACAGCTGATGTCGTTACTGGAACGTGTCGTTGGCGGGCCCTGTGGGCCGTTGTTGCCGCCCTCATCGGTGGCCGAGGTCGTCGATACGTGTTTGAGCATGGTGCGACAAATGAAGCGTCGTGACGCCTTAAGACGCAGCGTTGAAGCGGCGTTAATGAGTTTAGTGCGTACAGTCAGTTTAGCAGCGGACAGCCAGCGGTCAATTGCCGTGCCGGTACTAAAGGCGTTGGTGAATGCTCTGGACCCCGTACTGCAGCAGCATTCGAGCGTTAGGTTAACCGCATTGCATGGCGTGTGCTTGGCGTTCGAAGTCAATGGTGCGACGTTCGGCACCGCTGACGAATTCGCAGCGCTGATGCTGTCGTTGTGGAAAAACTTAGCTCAATTAGTGCGTGTGACCACGAGCACAAAGCTGCTGCAGGCAGCACTGCAGGCCGTCACGACCGTGGCCAATACATGCCCGCAAAACTATAAGCTTCAGTTCCAGTTTGTGCTGGTGTACCTGCTGACGTCGTTGACGCCACTGAGCGACCTTCCCCGCGACGACAGCACGGACGACTTGTTCTACGCTGGCGTGCCGAATCGCGCCAAAAGCGTGAAGTCCGCACCCATTGAACCCGGATCGAATATTTTGGCGATTCCGTCAGCGGCCACGTCCAAAACACCCGAAATAAGGGAGGTCATGGTCGAGGCGCTGGCGACGTTGGCGTCGGCCTCACCGTCGTTTTTCGCCGACTTGTATGCGACTTACGACTGCGACTTGGCGTCGCCCGATCTGTGTGAGGACATTGTCGGGTTCCTGTGCCGCAATGCATACCCGGATTCAGCCACCTGGTCGAGCGCGAGCGTGCCGCCATTGTGTTTAGAGGCCGTCTTACAAGGGCTGACGGCCTGGGTCGAAACCACCACGACCACGCACGACGACAAGTTGTCGCCCACCACGAAACACGAGATCGAGCGACGGCTGGTCAACAAGCGCGGCAAGGCCGTCGAAGTCGAAGTTGCTGAACTTTTTAACAAGTCTCCGACTCGCGGCGTGGCTGAAATGGTCCGCCGCAAGCTGGTTGCAAGCGACAGCCCCAGTGATGTTGCTCAATTCTTACAGCGGTGCTCGCGATTAAACAAAGCTGTGCTCGGGAAGTATTTTGCCAAAGCAGAGAACCGCGCGGTGCTGGCAGAGTACGTGAAGGCCCTAAATTTCAGCGGGTTACGGATTGATGAGGCCCTACGCATCCTGCTATCATGTTTCCGGCTCCCAGGCGAGTCAGCGCAGATCGAGAATCTGTTGCAAACGTTCGCTGACCACTACATAGCCGCGGGCAACAAAGTTGAGGACTCGAGCGACTCGGCATTCATCTTGTCGTATGCTGTGCTGATGCTGAACACGGACCACTACAGCCCCACATTAAAGCGTCGCATGGACTTCGATGCGTTTTTAGAAAATGTGCGCTTTGCCAACAAAAACTTACCTACAGATTACGTGCGAGAGATCTTTGATGGGATCTGCAGCCAGGAGATTATCATGCCTGAGGAGCACGACACGGACGAGACGTTTGAGCACAGCTGGCGGGAGACTACTGGAAGCGACGCTGCCGGTGCGGGCGAGTTTTTAGCAACAAATGCGGAATTTGAGGTGGTGAGGGCCGTGTTTGAGACGACGTGGCGCCCGATCGTTTCGACTTTGTCGTTCGTGTTCGCCACGGCCTCCGACGACTTGGTATTCCGCCGGGTAATCACCGGTTTCCACCAGCTCGCGCAGCTCGCGGCGCGATTCCGGTCCCAGCAAGCGCTCAGCCACATTGTTGCGTGCCTCAGCCACATCTCGGTGTTGGCCAGCGGCGATTTGGCCTTTGTCGATGCAAATATTGAGATCATCATTGAGAACCACGTGCGGGTGATCGTTAGCGACCTCAGCACGCAGTTCGGTGGAGATTTGAAGGCGCAGATGGCGTCGATCACGCTGTTTCGCATCTTGAAAGTGGCCGCTGCCGAAATCGGACCCAATGCCTACGGATTGGTGGCGAAGGCCCTCGTCAATTTGCATTTGTACGGCCTGTTCACGGTAGATTTGAATGACACGCTGAAGCCGCTGGCCCCGTCGCACTCGTTCAATAGGTCTAAAGCCGGTAAACCTGTGGGGATTCTTTCTGCGCTTAGCAGCTACTTAACCAGCTCGTCGGACACCCCTGCAGAACCCAGCGACGAGAACGTGGATGCCGCGTTGAGTGCAGCGGACTGCATCAAGGCCTGTGAAATTAACCAGACTCTGGCGATTCTGCTTAGCCAGACCCCGAAAAGTTTTGTTGAGGGTGTGCTCAGTGTGTTGCCCCGGAACCCAGACGCTAAATATGCGGCTGCTCGTGAGTATTTGCTGAAAATCGCGGGTTACGTTGCCCGCACGCAGCCCGATTTGAAGCAGCGTGTGTGCCGCGAGGCTGCCGATGCAGGACTCATTGCCACGGCCCTCGCGGTTGCTCCCGATGCTTTGGCCTTAGACACTATTTTGGACGAATTAGTGAGTGTGGATGATGAGACGTTGTCAGTGGTGTTGGAAATGGAGCCCACACCATCTCGGTGGCGCGTGATCGCATTGGCTGAACTACCAGATGAGTTGGTTTATAAGTATATCATTGCCCATGCTGCAAATGCTACTCAACAGCCGAAAAGTTTGGATGCGGTGCTCACCATTCTGCGTAAAACGGAAACGGACGCTACTGGAGTGGCGATTGCTGCGTTTGAAACCATCATTCATGAGCTGCGCTATGCAACCGATACGTATCTAGAGGTGGTTGCTTTGTTGGCGGCCTTGTGCGGCAGTGCGGATGCCGAAACGCGCGAGTGTGCGCTTTCAGCAATTCAGCGTGAGTTCCTGGACGACTCGCAGCAGGTTGGGTGGGCCGAAGCCGCCAACCGCGTGCTTCTGCCGCATGTTCTCGAGGTGCTCGTGCAGCCCACGGTGTGGAAGAAGGACCCATCTGGTATGGGCCTCACCCGGCAGCAGGCGGCATCGATGCTCGGCAAGGTGTTTTTGCACCTCACCGAAAAGCAGGGCACTGAGTCGCCGGCCGACGTTGATGCGTGGATCGATGCGTTGAAGCTGCTGGACCGGTTGCTCAGCAGCCGGCGGCAGCCAGCTTTGCAGGAATCCATTGAAGAGATGCTGAAGAACGTCATTTTGGTGACGAAGTTGGCGTCGAAGGGGTCCCCACAGTTCTGGCAGCGCACGGAGCGTGAGCTTAAAGGGTTTTTGCCCGAAATTGCCGCATACGTGCCGAAGGATGAGCCAATAAAGACAGTGACTGCGGAGCCGAAGGCTGATGATGAGCCTAAAGTGGCTAATGGGCAGGTCAGCGACGCGCAGTGAGCATAAAAAAAAATGAGCTAGAAGTATGTATTACATGCTCAATACACATTTGGTAATTTATGTAGATCAAACTTCCAAACCGTGGAAAGCCCACGAACATCCGAGGGGTCGGTGTGTTCCACACCGAACCCTACGTACCCTAAATAGAATACGTGCCCATGCCGCCGGTAAACAGCGCTCAGCAGGATGGAAATACACCTCAACTTGAAAAGTATCCAATTGGTACTAATATGTAAGTGTATAATATCTAAGTCTATAAATTACACGAAGTCGTCCGCATACCGTATTCGCAATATCTCGAAAACAAGCAAGCCGATGCTCGTGCTAGGCATCGACACAAGCGTGTACTTAGACGCCCCCGCGTACAGCCACCGCAATGCTGAGCCATTGGCCTCAGTGGCAATCAACTGTTTAACCTGCTTAAACGTTTTGTAGTATGCCTGAGCGTACAGCCGCCAGCCCTGGTCCACGAGGTTCACTAAACCCTCGTGCCTACCCCTATGGGCGGCGTCGATCGCCTGCACCCTAATGGTAAACAATCTCTGGATCTTCGATAGCGGGTAGTTGATCAACTGTAAAGTGCAGGCCGCCGTGCAGCCAGCAACCAACACAAACGAGGTATACAAAATCCGCGATTTGGGCCTCCCCTCTTTATGAATCCAACCGGGCCGTTGCCACCAGTCGCGGTACGACCGGTAAATGGGCCCCTTGATCAGCTCATACATCCCAAAGAATAGGGCAAAGCTCGAGCTTTCTTTAACCACATTTAAAATTAATCCACCATAAGCGGCCCGCGGCCCGATCCGCCACAGCGTGTCGCGGCCGTATTTCCATAAACTTAAATCGCGCGCTTTTAGAATATCACTATCGAACCTCACGGCCAAGTTGTCGAGCGGCGTTGCCACCACCGCTTGGGCAGTGCCGGCAAACGCACCAGCCCACACTGCTTGTTTTATGCGCGGGTGTTCGTTGCCCCCAGCAAACTGCATAACCGATAATGCCGATAAATAAGATGTATAAAGTACAGCACCAACCACCGAATTGGCGATCATTGGTGGTAACAGCCGATCGGGAACGAATCGGAGACCGTGCAGCCTAATTGCACGGTACAGCATTCCCAACGTCGAGTTTTCCCAGTAATTTCGGGCGGTGGGGGGCCCAACTGAGTGTCTAAGCAGGGCAGAATAGTCAACTCTCGCGGGCCGGAAAAGCTTGACGGGAGCACGAATGTAAAACGAAAAGAATTGGGACGCTATTGCCCGGCCGCTACCGGAAAGCACACCGATCATCGACTCGTTCTTGGTGGGCCTACGAACGGCCGCTGGGGCCGACATTTGCAAGTCCCCTGCCCACCGGTGGAGTTTAAGTGGGGCAGTGCAGGTGTGCAGGTATTGTATATATGTATGCGTATGTTAGTGTGTTCAGTGTACTTTGCTTTGTTTTGTTTGGATTTATGTGTGTATGTATCAATGCTCCTAAACTCGCCCGCACCCAAGCCATGATCGAGTCGGCATTACATTGGGGCCATATTATTGAGAAGTATGCAATGAAAAGGGTCTTAAAGAGCTCGTCATTTACTGAGTTTTGTGTTGTTTCATGCTAGCCGGGCGGGCTACGGGCTGTACAAGTATACGGGCGGTTATAAATACTGAGCAAAGCGCGGGAGCTCAGTAAAGGTATCCTTTAATTGATTTACAAGGTGTTTTATGCAGTTTTATATTGATTTATGGGTGCCTGGCGAGGCTACCGGCCGGGCGTTGCTGGGTACTAAGGCTGGGTGTTAAGGCTGGGTGTTAAGGCTGGGTGTTAAGGCTGGGTGTTAAGGCTGGGTGTTAAGGCTGGGTGTTAAGGCTGGGTGTTAAGGCTGGGTGTTAAGGCGGGGTGTTAAGGCGGAGGGGGGCAAGCGGAGTAGGGTTTTATATTTTTCACCAATGGATCAGTTAAACCCGAAGGAGCAGCAGGAATTTGCGCAGATCGTCGAGCGCAAGCAGATGAAAGACTTCATGCGACTGTACTCGTCGCTGGTCGAGCGTTGCTTTGCCGACTGCGTCAACGACTTCACGTCGCAGTCGCTCACGTCGAAGGAGGAACAGTGCACGCTGAAATGCAGCGAGAAATTCCTGAAGCACAGCGAGCGCGTGGGCCAGCGGTTCCAGGAGCTGAACGCTAAGCTCATGGCCAACGGTGGCCACCTCTAATGTACATAGAATAAGACGTTATTTTGCTCATTTTAGACATAACCAAACTCACTAGGAATAGTAACTGTAGATCGCCAATGCATTCAATCGGCAATTGGACACATGTACACTACAAATGGACACTGCAAAAGAACACATATACACTGCAAATGGGCACAACGTACAAATTGCCACTGATAAGTTGCAGTATATGGGGTTCACCGACATTAATTCTTTGGGTGTTGTATAGTTGCAAATGGAAATCGTACTGCCACTGATAGGTTGGGACTATATGGGATCACCGACATTAATTCTTTAAATGTTGATTGATCAAGGCAACGGGTGAGCCCTGTACTACCACTAACGCTCTCTTTTCTATATCGATTACTTTAGAATGCACAGCTACAAACTTAACCTGCTAACATCGCAATCACCCTGTGTTATTTTGTTAGATCGATATAGAAAACAGCATTATCAACTGTCTAAGTGGGGTTGCTCTACGCTGGCCAATTGCGGGCGAGGAGTTTAAAACCGTGAGTCTGCGATCGCCGACTGGTAGGGCATTTTCAGCGCACCTACCAACGTAGTCCTGTATAACCCGGGCTCTGTATAAGTACTGTTTAAATTTGGCACTTAGGTCACCAGTTTGGCACTTAGGTCACCAGTTTGGCACTTAGGTCACCAGTTTGGCACTTAGGTCACCAGTTTGGCACGTAGGTCACCAGTTTGACACGTAGGTCATCAATTTGGCAAGTAGTTACCGATTTGGGCTTATAGTGACTGCAGCGCATATGCAGCTTTATCATGGCTGCATGTACCTAACCCAGACACATATATATAGAACCTCAATCCACTGAAAGTCGATATGGTGCTGCTACTATCCATTGTTCCACACCAACGAGAGTTTTTTGCAGCGGGCGATTCCCGTTCCCCCACTGTTAAAGCAATTGACTTCCTGTGTTCTGTGTAGTACGCGTTTCGGTGGCATCATTGGCGTAGCGCGAATCAACAACAACAAGGCGTTGTTGCAGGCGTTGCATACTGTGCAAAGCAAGCTGTTCGAAAACCATGACGATGAATACCCACGGAATTACTGACGGCATTTGACAAGCTCTATGAAGTGTTATCATAACCCCAGACGCTAGTCAAACAGCTGAGCACGCAGTGCATTCTATCTAACATATATAATACGAACAATGAACAGCCCTGACGGCACCAACATACTGAACATTCCGATTAAGTCCGCAAAACTGGAAGGCGTTTCACGATTAATGCATCACAGGGCAGAAATGCGGTTTGTATTTTATAGTTCTATGTAATGGAAAAAAAACTGCAGCACCTTCTGTTCTCGTATGGTCTCCCACTACAATACTTGGTAAGGCCCTCAGGTGCTTAAATAGGACTGATCGGACGGGAAGTCTTGTTTTCACCTGGGTATGGCCGCAGCTGTAAACAGTCCCACTTTGAAGCATATGAACCCAACTAAAGCATATGAACTAAAGCAAACAACTAAAGCATATGAAGCCAACTAAAGCATATGAAGCCAACTAAAGCATATAAACCCACCTAAAGAGTTTTATGTAGAATATAGAAACTTATTATTGCGAGCAATGGGGCGTTAATGCAGTTCCATGCCTGTTTTCCCAGCCATGCTGGAGCCCCACGTCACTCTCAGCCATGCTGGAGCCCCACGTCACTCCCAGGCCGCTTAGTCCCAGGCCGCTTAGTCCCAGGCCGCTTAGTCCCAGGCCACTTAGTCCCAGCCCACACAGTCCTAGCCCACACAGCCCCAGCCCACTGGTACCCACTTACCACCCACGTTACCCACGTTACCCACGTTACAGCCTAACAAGTTCTAAATGGCCACAAACATCGACGAGTCGCTGTATTCGCGCCAACTCTACGTCCTCGGCAAAGAGGCGATGGAGAAAATGGCCCATTCCAACGTTTTGATCGCTGGGCTGGGCGGCCTCGGCGTCGAAATCGCCAAAAACGTCGCGCTCGCCGGCGTGAAATCGCTGACGCTGTGGGACCCGAAACCGGCGGATCTAGCCGATTTGGCGTCGCAGTTCTACCTCACCGAGGCCGATATCGGCGTCCCTCGCGCGCAGGCGTGTTTCCCGCGGCTCGCCGAGCTCAACCAGTATACGCCCGTTTCGGCCGTAAATGACGCCGCCCTCAGCGATTTGATCGCGAAATTCCAGGTCGTGGTTGTTACTGATGTTGACAGCATTGCCAATTCCCCCAATTCGGGCAATTTGGGCATCGTCGAGCAGCTCGTTGAATTGAATAACCGCGCGCGGCAAACCGGCACGCATTTTTTGTGGGCGCAAACTTTCGGGCTGGCTGGCGCCATTTTCACGGATTTCGGGCCGGAATTCGTCGTTTCCGACACGAACGGCGAGGAGCCAATCACCGGGGTTGTTGCCCAGATCGAGGCCGATGGCGAGGTGTTTGCACCTTCTAGTAACCGCCACGGGCTCGAAACCGGCATGGTTGTTGAGCTGAGCCATGTCGATCCACCAGAATTCAACGGCACGTACAAAGTGAAGGTGAACGGCCCGCTGAGTTTTGAACTTGTGGAGCCCGTAAACGGCGGTAAGCGTACCACAAAGCCGTATTTAAAAGGCGGCGAATGGAAACAGGTGAAGCAGCCTGCGCGCGTTGAATTCCGCAGTTTGGGCGAGCAGCTTGAGTCGCCCGATTTCTTCATCACGGATTTCGCGAAGATGGACCGCCCGCCGCAGCTGCATTTGGGGTTTCTCGCATTGTTTGCGTTCAAATTGAAGCACGGTGGGGCGTTGCCCCGCAGCTGGAACGAGGCCGATGCGGCGGAAGTGGCCGTTTTGGCGACAAACTTGGCTCAACAGCTGCCCAAATTGGTAACCAGTGTGGACGTTGAGCTAATTAAGACGCTGGCAAAGCAGGCTCGGGGCCAATTAGCGCCGACAAACACGGTGATCGGCAGCACACTTGCCCAGGAAGTCTTGAAAGCAGTGAGCGGGAAGTTCATGCCGGTTAAACAGCTGCTGTACTACGACGCGTTTGAAGCGTTACCCGCCGGCGGCATTACCGAGCAGCAAGCGCAGCCGCGCAACTCGCGGTACGATCCGTACTATGCAGTGTGGGGCCATGAGTTCCTGGACAAACTCGCGAACCTGCGCGTGTTTTTAGTGGGCGCCGGTGCCATTGGCTGTGAAGTGTTGAAGAGCTGGGCTCTGCTGGGAGTCGGGAGTGGTGCTAGGGGCCATATAACGGTTACCGACAACGACACCATTGAGCGCTCGAACCTGAACCGCCAGTTTCTGTTCAGACCTAAGGATGTGGGCCGGCCGAAATCGGAAACTGCTGCTGAGGCAGTTAGGAAAATGAACCCCAGCTACTCTTTGGCCAATTTCACAACCTTGACAGAGAAAGTCGGTCCTGATTCCCAAGCAGTGTTCAATGAAGAGTTCTGGGAGAATTTGGACTTGGTCACGAACGCTCTGGACAATGTCGAGGCACGGACGTACGTTGACCGCCGGTGTGTGTTCTTTGCCAAACCTTTGATTGAGTCCGGCACGCTCGGCACGAAGGGGAACGTCCAGGTAATTGTTCCCTACTTAACCGAGAGTTACTCGAGCTCGACGGACCCGCCCGAGCAGGGCATCCCGCTGTGCACTTTGCGGAGTTTCCCCACCAAGATCGACCATACGATCGCGTGGGCGAAGGCCCAGTTCGAATCGATTTTCAACGAGAACCCGGAAATGGTGAATGCGTACTTGACGCAGCCGGACTACGTCAACACGACGTTGAAACATGCCGCGAACATCAAGGGTGCATTGGAAGATATCCGCGCTTACTTGGTAAATAAACGGCCGCGGACGTTCGAGAATTGCATTGACTGGGCAGTGGACTTGTTTGAAAGTTACTACAACCGCGACATTCAACAGCTGCTGTACAACTTCCCGCCCGATGCCAAGAATTCCAGCGGTGGGCTGTTTTGGGAACCGCCAAAACGGTGCCCAAAGCCGCTCACCTTGGATTTGGAGAACTTGAACACTTTGCAGTTTATCGTATCCGCCGCGAACTTGCGGGCAGTGACGTATGGCTTGAAAGGTAGCCGTGACATAAACTTGTTCAAGCAATATTTGGCAAACTACACGCCTCCGCCGTTTGAGCCCTCGGCCAAGGTGCACATCAAGGCCACGGATGACGAGGCCGATGAAGTTGCCGAGGATGAAGATGAAGTGATTGCGCAGCTTGCCCAAACTTTGCCGTCGCCTTCTTCTTTGGCGGGGTTCCGGCTCAGCCCAGCGGAGTTTGAGAAGGATGACGACACGAACTTCCACATTGATTTCATCGATGCAGCCTCGAATTTGCGGGCGGAGAACTACGGCATTGAGCCCGTGGAACGTAGCAAGACGAAGTTCATTGCCGGTAAGATCATTCCGGCCATTGCCACGACCACGGCGTTGGTGACGGGGTTGTCAACGCTCGAGACGATCAAGGTCGTGCAGGGCAAGAAGATCGAGGAACTGAAAAACGGGTTTGTGAGCCTTGCCTTGCCGTTCTTTGGGTTCTCCGAGCCGATGCCGAGCACGAAGATCACGTATAATGGCGGCCGGTCCATTGATAAGGTCTGGGGCCGGTTCACGTTCCCGGATGTTACTTTAGAAACCTTTTTGAAGAATTTCGAGGAGAAGTATGGCCTCGAGGTCTCGATGATCAGCTGTGGGAACTTGCTGTTGTACGCATCGTTCTTCCCGCCAAAAAAGCTGCAGGAAAGGCTGCCGTTGAAGATCTCTAAGGGCGTTGAGCTGGTGTCGCAGAAGCCGTTGCCGGAAAACGAGAAAACGCTGCAACTGGAGATCTGTGCTGATGATCAAGAGGGCGAGGATGTTGAGGACCTGCCGTTTGTTGTTATTGAGCTGTAGATTTATATATATATATATCTTACCTTAGAGCTGGATTATCCTATCAGCAATCTCGGCCATGTCGAGCTGGTGGGTGATGAGAATAATGATCATGTCGGTTCTTTGCTTGAGATGAAGAATCATTCGCTTGATGTGCTCCTTGTTTTCAACATCAAGGGCGGATGTGCATTCATCAAGAACAAGCACTTTAGGTTCGCGAATAACGGCACGCGCAATGCCGAGCCTCTGCAGTTGGCCGCCGCTCAGCAACCCTGCCTTGATGCGGGTATTATATCCGTCTTCAAGGTTGACGACAAACTCGTGAACACCGCAGGCTTTACACACATCGATCATTTTGGAGGCACGGCTATCCTCTTTGTATTTCAATCCGTACAACAAGTTCTCCTCAATGGTGCCATCAAAGAAGTCGAGCGGGGCCTGGTTCACCAGAGTTATATGACTGCGAACGTCGGCGATGCTAATGGTGGACAGATCCCATTTGCCATCCACGACAATCTCGCCATTCGTGGGCGACTCCAACCGCAGAAGCATTCGCGCTATCGAACTCTTACCAACACCGGAGGGACCCACCAGGGCAACAAGCTCGCGGTATTGAAACCTTTCGTTAAAGGCGCCGAGCACTTGTGTACCGTCTTTGTGCTTGATGCCAACGTAATGAAAGCTGATTTCGTTCCACTGCGGCTCTTCGCCCCGGATTTTCGGCGTTACAAGTGGTTGGCGGTCGCGCTGCTCGCGAATCAACTTGTCCATTCTATGCATGGAGCTCATTAACCGGCCCACCGCCTCAAAGCCCACTCCGACGCTGCCGATGCTTGCGGTCAATTGATCAATGGTGATAATGGTAAACATCAGTAATGAAAACACGGTGATTGTTTTCTGTGTTGCGTAGCTGCCGTTCCCAATCAATTGCATGCCGTACCACAGCAGTAGAGACTCCAGAGCATAGGGGAAACATTTTAAAACCCCATAACCAACGCAAACTTGCAAGTTCATTTTGTTGGATATGCCATTCACGATATTTTCGGATGACATGTACAGTTTCCTAAAATAGTTTTCGAGATGCTGGACTTTGACGGTGCGGAACCCGGATTCCGATGTCAGGTCCATCATTAGAGATACTACTTTTGCTCTTAAAGACTCACGGTGCTTTGTCCACTTCGTTACCATGTACTTGTAGAGCTGGTTCCAGGCAACAAACGCCGGCAGAATGGACGACCCTACCAGCGTGAGTTTCCAACCAATTGCCAGAGCCCAAATGAAGCCTATTAGTCCTAGCACCACCATACTCAAAAGGCCGGGCCAATACAGTGTGATAATCAGTGAGCATTTCTCGCTGTCACTAATAAGAAGTTTCAGGTAGTAGGAAGCATCATCAACCGAAAGGGGGAACTCCTCAGCGCTAAGAATGTCACCCAAAAGTTGAGACCGAATAGACCGAAGCCAGTTCTCTGCACACACATCAATCACGAACTTGCCAAAACTCACAATTCCATCGATGAAGGCAAATGCCAGGACCAACATGGCCCACAGAGTGGTATTAGTGGCTGTGGGATCCAATATGCCCATCACCAGTTTGGAGAAAACATAGCTGAACACAGGGTTGATGGCAGCATGAACGAGAGCTATCAGCATCCCCAGATAGAATTGCAGTTTGTTGGGAATCTGCCGATACATCATAAGTGAGATATTCTTTGTGTTTCCAGCTTTTCCTCCATGGCGGTTCACGGTAGCCTCATCATTGACAACCTGTAAGCTGTTTACGGATTGATTATCCTCAATTCTAACTTTGGACCCACCTTTGCTGGCAAATCCAGCGATAGATACTGCGGGCTGCTCTTTCAGGTGATCGATAAGGTGAGAACGCGTGGAATATCTGATTGCCTGGCCATCTTCGATGCTGTAGAGGACATGTCCCTCGGGAATCACCGCCAAATCATGGGTGATGATTATTGTTGATTTACCAACACGATAGTCAAGTATACGCGAAAACACTTCCCTTTGCAGTTCAGGATCCAAGGCGCTGGTTGATTCGTCGAACACCATAATTGGTGCGTTACATACTCGTGCCCGTGCAAGAGCAATGCGTTGCACTTGACCTCCACTAAGATTATGAGCACCACTGGTCTCCAACTTATTGGGAAGGTCCCATACAAAGTCTGCACAGCTGTCACTTAAAGCCAACTCGATTTGCTCTTCAGTGACTTTGTAGGGGTTGCGAGAGCCAATCTTGATGTTTTCGCGGATGGAGATCTCAAACAGTTTGGTGAATTGTTCACATACGTAAACGTTTTCTTCAATCCAGTTGCGGCTCAGCAGATGTAGATTGTGACCATCGATGGTAATATTCCCTGCTTGCCAAGGATACTGACCCGCGAGAAGTGCTGCCAATGTCGATTTACCGGACCCAGAATGACCAAGAACAAATACAGTGCTCCCAGCATCGACCTCAAGGCTTAATCCGGTGAGCACGCACTCATTACGGGATGGGTAGGAAAAAACAACATCTGAAAAGGCAATATGACCCTTCTCGGTTGCACCAACAAATGGGTTTTGAGGGGGATCGAGGGGGCCTACTTCGTATACCTTAGGTGTGGTGAGGACCTCTTGTCGGCACTCGGCAATGTCAATAAATGAAGGGTCCTTCAGGGAGCTGGATGAACTTGTCCATGACACGGTCGAGATGCGGTGTTTGGGCTTATCAACGGTCGAAGTATCAGAATCAGCCATTGAACTCCCCACGGATTGCACAGTTGGATGCCAGCCATACTTCTCAAACTGTTCCAGCATCTGTTTGTGTATATCCGGCATGAACCCAATCGAATTGCTTAACTCCTTCTCTTCATCGAATGTAAACGCCTTTTGTAATCGCTTTGCCGAGGCGCTACCTTTACTCCACTCCACGAGATGGGTCATAAGCACTTGCAGTTGAGATGCAGCATTGAGACAGGCCCAAAACACGGTAACCACACTACCCGCCTTCAAGCCATGATCGCGCACCATATAAGAGCCGAAATAGAAGCCTTGAACGAAAATCAACAGCACCACGGCGCGGCTTAACCCCTGCTGAAGCTGCGAAAGTATCCAATATTTGATACTGAGCTTTCTTTGTTGGGCTAGTTTACTGTCAATATCCTTCCATTCGCTCTGCTCGCGTTGAAATATCTTTACAGTGCGCAGTGACGTGAGCACCCAAGACATGCTTGCACTAATTTTGTCCAGCATCCCCTTGCTGGCCAGAATGCGATGGTTGATTGGCGTTGAAAATGCAACCCCAATAAAAACCAGCACGGGAATGCCGGCCAAGCACACAAGGGTGACGGCCCACGAGTAACAAAAGGCCACAACGATTTGTGCGACGACACCGCATGACATTGCAATGACCTCGTACGATGTGACACCACAGGCCATTTCTAAATCCTGAATGTCCTTGAAAAGCGAGGCTGCGGATCCTGACAAGCTTGATTTCGCATCAAACCACGTCGTATCCTGCTTCATAAACACGGTGTACATTCTAGAACGGGCGCGGTGACCCAAATTGTAGCCCACCCCGGCCCACATAAAATAGCCTAGAGAATTCATCAATGCGGAATAGCAGGTCACACCCACGATTCCGTAGATATACAGTTGAACGTTACGCAAGAACTCCGCTGGTAATAGTTTACCACTAATAACGTCCTGAACGCCATTGAAAATCTTACCGATAAGGATGGTTGCGAGCGGGTCAACAACGCATTCAGCGATGCCAATGGTTAGACCCAGTGCCATGCGCAGTTTGTCGCCCGTTGTGGCCAGGAAATATGGATTCGGCATTTATTTTTGGAGTTAATTTCTTACCACCAGTTTCGTCAATTGGTTTTGGCCGTACGGCAACGCTATATATATATAATCTATGCACTTAATTAACTACGCTGATGATACTCACAAGTCATCCCCACCGAGTCAACGCCCGCCAAATAGTATTACCGAAATGGGCAATTTTCCAGCATGGACGTGGTACGGATAGGCGCCACGGTACGGATAGGCGCCACAGTACGGATAGGCGCCACAGTACGGATAGGCGCCACGGTACTGTAAAGTGCCCCTGGGCACGCGCCACGAGCACGCCGTACTACGCCGTGAGCATGCCAAACGCTTCAATACGAGCGCGGGGAATTCTGCGGTACATGTATTTTAAAAAAAAAACAGTATTAAGCTGCTAGGAATATTGTAATGGTACCTGTGACACTATCGTTGCGATTTCGCCACTAAATCGCTGCTCCAGCTCAATAAAAAGGCACCATATGCACCTCAACTGCGCACGTGCAGCTCGGTGCGGGCATTTGTGGGGTGGGGTGCCCTCGCCCTGGCGTATATGCAGTGAAGGCGGGCTCCGATTGTGGCAGCCGGAAAAGTCTAAATATAACGTGACAGCAATAGCAACCATCCCCCCCTAGCAGATCGGACGCACACCAATTAATTTACATCGCGATTTTACGTACACCCGAGCAGTTAACAACTATAGATAGTGACGATGTTGGACGAAAGCAGAAATAGGGCAGCGGATCGTGCCAGAAAGTGAAGAGGTTGCTGTTTTGTGGCCCGGTGTTTTAGCCCCTGTCGCATGTTCACGTGAGGCCCCGGCAACGTAGATAATGCACGCCATTAAGCAACCCTGCAAGAGTTTAGAAGGCTGGCTGCTGGTGAGACTCAGGGCAAGGAGCGGGCCCTTCCCAGCAGTATAAGGCACGCAATGGGCCGCATGCTGACCGCACCCCACTTTGACCTTGATCGGCTTGAAAACCATCCCCGGAAATGTCGACCCCACCCGAGACCGTTTTAAGCAGCTGGCGTACCAATGGTAAGGACACTCTTGTCGAGCGTACAACCTACTTCTTGAACCTCGACGCCGCCCGCAAGCCGCAACCACCGCCGGAGCCCTCGTTCAAGCTGTGGACGGAAGACCACGCATATCAGAGCCGGTTGCGACGTGAATGGCGCGAAAACGTCAAAAAGGAGACGCCCAAAGTGGCGGAAGTTCCCGATTTCGATCTCGAGGAGCACATCCACCACGTCGATAGGGACCCGCTTGATCCGCGTGGGCGCTGTGTTATCGCCTAAATTGGTATTTATTACGTACTTCTAATTCATATTCACGCTACTAGTGTGCTATGTGTGTACCGTTGACTGCTGTTGTGCTACTTGAGTAATGTCGAACCTCCGTACCCTTCAAGGAATGGCAGGGGCAGGTGGCCCGTTACAGCCTCTGAGGCCAGGCAGATATGGCTGGAGCTATACCTCCACTAGGGATGAGATAGTAGTATGTTTTTAGCTTCGTTGTTATATACTATTTAGTTACCTGGGCTAAATATGTGAACCTTATCCTTATCAGGTACGCCTTCCACGTAGCGTCCGTTTATGCATACAGGAGACACACCATACGGTCATAGCCGGGATGCTATCGAAAGCATACATACTCATTGCATCTCAGCTGCTTGCGTAGCGAGGGTGTGAATTGTTCACTCAAGGAATATCACGCTAAATATACATATACGCTAAATATACATATACGCTAAATATACACATATACGCTAAATATACATATACATAAGTACATTAAGCTTTACGCCTATTACTCCTATTTCCGTACGATTCCTTACACGCACTGTTACCTTGATCGGGTACAACTTCAACAGTAATCAGTGAAGATTTAGCAGCCAAATCTTTATTCTCCGTTATTCTTTGCCATTTATGGCATGCTAAATACATAGGTTTGTTTAGATTTACGTATACCCACAGTATACACCACACCACATTTGACATCGTGGTGCTATCAAATGCTTGAATGCTTTATTAGTGCCAACGTTAGGACTTCATGAGGTTTGAACACCGTTGTGTATGACGATTAGGTTTGCATGTGGCAGGCCACCTCTGCGGCTTGGCTGCCGGTGCCTGACGAGACATTCCTCAATGGGTAATCGACCCCCTCTGAGCAAACAGGCAGTCCACATGTCCATTGTGTAATAGGTGTATATGTAAACTGAACATAACTTTTACGAATTGTGGCCCGATCCAAATGGAATTGCTAACAATGGCTGCTAAAATCGAGACTTACGCACAAGCTTCGGACGGCGAATGTAACTCGGATTCGGAGCAGTTCTACTTTGACATTGCGCCTAGCATTGTACCAAAGCGTGAGGCCGATTCAGAGCATGAACCCGACCTGCCCGTACACAGCTCATCAAATGATGTTGATAAGGACTCTCATTCCGAAGTAGAGCAAGAATGTTTGGCTTCGCATGATGAAGAGCCCGAGAAAGAGATGGACATCGAGCGTGAACATGTAGATGACCCAGAGAATGAGGGAGTCCAGAGTGAGCACGAGACAGGACAGCAAGAGTTAGAAGCTGAGGCTAGGCAGGAACCGGTTGAGCCCGAGCACGCTTTGGAACATGTGCGTGCAACTGAAGGCGACGAGGAGGATTTAGAGCTGCCATCGTACCAGCTCTCTGTCGCTGGTGAACGCCGATGCGACAGTCCAACCGACACACAAGTAGATGACAGCTCAGATGGCCCCACAGAACCGACTACCCCAAACACTGAAAGTTATCTTTTAGACCAGGCACGGTTTCAAAACGACGACCCCCCGACGACGGAAGAACAGGACTTAATTAGACATACAAGGGATGACGTTGAGCCGCTAGACAACAGGGCGTGCGATAGTAGCCAGCTGCAGAGGCGCAATGCTAAATGCGAGCTCTATTCGTGTGATGATGAAGGTGCCGACGAGCTTGGCCAACTTTGGGTTTCATCCCAGCGCAAAAAGAACAACCGGTTAAGCGTCATCTCTGTGGCGTCATCAATTGCTGCCATTGCACCGCTAATCTCGATCCGTTCCGATGAGGAACCGGACTCGGTGACGTCGCCGTTCCCCGCGGAATACTATTCGACACCCGAATTTGACGATGCCGCATACTCGCGCTCATGCTTTCACCAGGCAAACACTGCCCCGCCCGGAAACTACTGGCGGCGTGCCAAGGCAGCAGCAGAGAGTTTACAAAAGCAGCGGCAAGACCGCCTAAGCATGCTCATGCAGCAAGCAAGTATCAACAGTCTGCGACGTCCCACCCCCCGTTACGCTCAACAGGCCATGGCAGAGCTTGAGAATACTCTAGATTCGTCATTTAACATCCCCACTGCGCAAACTACTGACTTGTGGACACTCCCATCGAGCTCAATGGACTCCTCGGCCCCGAGCACATCATCGCGGTACACGAAACTCATTAAACGGGGCGCCAAAAGACTGCGTCATAAGTCGCATATGTTCTTCACGAACTCACTGCGGTTATGGGATGCCCCCGTGGAGGCACCCCGTAGCCTCACCACTGAGGAAAGTGAGACTGCGTATGACCGATGTGAATTTACTCCCTGTGAATCACTACCATCTTGGCAAAACAAGACCAATGATTCCAAGAAGAACAGTACGCAAACCGACGTCAACGCCCACAAGTCGTTCAGTGACACTGTTAACAGCTTTGAAAGCAGCTGGTTAGGCTCAAAGGCCTTCCGTGTCCCCTTAACTTGGCATAATAACAACGCAGAAGTGCCCTCACTGGGGGAGGCTGTTTCTCCCCAGGAGTCCACTATAGACACCGTGCAGACAGAGTACGCGCCCCATTCAAGCCCGAAGCGTAAATCCAAGCATCACCACTTTCTCCGGATCCAGCAGTTTTTCAAATCGTTAGCGCATCGGACCTAGTTAAGAAGATGTAACGAAGTAGTAACAAAGTAGTAACAAAGTAGTATTCTATTCAAACAGCTCGGGGCACACCTGCGGCAATTGAAGTATATAATGAATCTGCCGCGGTGCACCCGAGTGCAAGGGAGGTAGCAGCGGAGCATGGGCACAATCTGCCTCTTCCAATCCATCCTCAGGCTCCTCAACATGGTAAGCTGTCCACCCAAACTCTTCAGCTGCTAAGCAATTCTTCACACTATCATCAACAAAGTAGCACGGAGGGGTTGGGTGACCATGAATTTTATGTTCCACTAGAACGTCGTCCATGCACGACTCGAAAAACTGCTTCATTGGCTTGCAGATCATCGGCTTGCGGCTGTAATCGCAGTATGTAATACCTTCGAAGAATTGGTCAATGCCAAGCAGTTTCACCACCCGGATCCCGTGAGTTTTGTAGGCGTTTGTGCACAGCCACAGCTTCCATTTCCGGCGGTCAATTGCAGCTAGCATGTTGACGAGGCGTTGGTCAGGTCTCAGCCGAGTTTCTAACGGGAGCGCATCATCGACTTGTCGGTTGTAATCCATGGCATCAATGTGGTTTTGGCGCACTAAGCCTTCAACGGCAAGGCCGTAATCCCGGTAATACGTTTCCTGCAAGTGCGCAGCTTCCTCAGAAGTGATACTTAACGCTGTTTCAAAGTACCTGCGGATGTACCCACGCATCATTAGGTCAATCCCGGTGCTCTTTCTATATAGCGTGTTGTCAATATCAAAAAAGAATACTTTGCGAACGTTTTCTGCACCGCTGGGCGGCGCCTGCAGTGTTTCCGATGCAGACATGTTAACCCGTACCCTCCCATGCGCCCGAGGTACACCAATCGCCAACGATAATGTGAAACCTAAACCGGATAATTAAACGATACCGAGGAATGGGGGGGGGGGTTAAGCGCGAATTAGGCTCGTAGTTGCATAAGTCAAAAGGCGACGCAAGGAGTCGAAAGTCGGGGGAAGAGGGGGTGGAGTAGACCGGTCAATGGCACACGTATATGTTACTGTGCTAATCGTGATATGCATGAGGACGCACGTGCACGTATCCGCCCATCTAATTGTACTTCGCTGCAGTCTATGAGTCGAGATGTATTAGCAACACACGTTTAGCTTAAAAAAAGTAACATATAGCAGTAATAAGGTCACATATAACATGGTAAGAGTATATACCACGGGGTGTGCCCACCGCGAGTGTACATGTCGAGCATGCCGAAGGCATGCAGCCTAGAGTATGTAAAAGACTTAAAGCATTCATAAAAAGCGGTCCTAAGCTTGAATAATAGCAATAAAAGATCCATAATGAATGTATATGACCCATAGTGAGCGTATAGGGCCCATAGTGAGCAAGGAAGGTATACAGCGTGATATACATCGATATCTATAGAAATTACACATTAATGCGTACGACGCTTCTTGCAATCGGAAGGAATGATCAAATTAGACACGTCATGTAATGCTTTTAGCCGGAGGAAGCTGTCCGTGAGCATGCCGCAGCTCTGGAGCGACGAACGCGGCGGACTACTGCTTATATCGGAGTCAACTACGCACGTACCATTGTTGCTGGCACGGTACTCGTCTCCCACATTTGCCTCGTCTAGAATCTCGCTCTTATCAGCTGCATCAGTGCCACAGGTACTGCCTACAAGCGGGTCACCGTTCAGACCGCACCGAGACGGAGTGGCTGCTTGAAGTACAGCTGGTGTACTATCATTCAGCGGCAGCTCGGGCTCCGGTGTCATGCCAAAGAACTCCAAGTGCTTCAGCTGTGTTGTGGCCTTCGCTAGCTCGATATCAAGTTCGAGCGTCTTACGCTGCTCCAAAGCCACAGACTCGTACAGTTCATTTAAATACCCCACGGACACATTGGCCTCGTCCGACTTAGACGGCGATGACAGCAGTTTCGCGTTCGTCAACTCAGCAATGGCAGCCTCAAGCCTGCGGATCTCATCATCTAATGCGCTAACTTCGGCTTCTAATTCCGTGATTTGAAGCGTTAAGCCGTCAATCGGTGCATGGTATTCATGCACAGCGCTGCAGCTTTGTTCATCACAATCCAAAACGTTCGTGAACCACGGCTCGTCACCGCCCAGCGGCAGCCATTGTGAGGGGGGCAATAAACCAGTACTCCACAAACGGTACGCATCTTTGTACTGTTCCACCTGGGATTCAAAAGTAGCAATGGCAGCGAATTCCTTTTCGTCGATTTTCAGCTTGATCTGCTTAGCGCAGGAGCCAAACCGTAAAGCATTTAGCGTTTCGTTGGCATGTCGCGGCTCTAGAGAGCAGTTTACAATAAGCGTAACGTACGACGGGCGTGGCGTAGCCTCTACTGAACCATCCGTGGCAGGATTGCTGTCTACGGGCCCGCCGAGGGCCGGTCTCAGAACGTGCGTGAGCTTTGAAGACCTGAATGGAACATACTCAGCACCCTTGGCGAGAGCATTAACTACCATGGCCAAGGCCGACAAACTTTTGTTGATTTGCGAGGCCTCTTCCAGGACGCGGCCAGTGGCACCCGTCTTGCGAACGACTTCGGACCCGGCAAGATCGACAAACATCAGTTTCGGAGCAGCTTCCGGTGCCACCATAGCCTCAGGAGCATCTCGAACTAGCTCTAGAATCACAATGGCATGGCTGCGGCTTGACGAAACGTTCATGTTCGTGCTCGACGTCGCACGGACTTTGTTTCCCCTAGCAATCACTGTCAAAATTTCCTGTGGAGAGGTATGCTGCATAACCGTGGCATTGCGAAGGTGACCGCTCGTTGAAACCGAGACCGGTGTGTGGTTGTTGAGCAAGTCAAACACTCTATCGTTGTAAATTTCCACAAATTTGACAGCCACGGTGCCCGTAAATTTAGCAAAAATGTCGTGCACTGCACGGGGAACTACACCGGACAACGTCGAGTTGCTTTTAAGCGACCCCATCATCGTGTGCGTTTTACCGGAAGCGGTTTGACCATAAGCCAAAATGGTCGCTGAGGCTCCATTTAGAAATCTCTGCACGCAATTGTTAACACTCGAGCTGTAAACATCATCCTGAGTCGCTGTGGATGGCAAAACATCATCAAAACGGAACAAATGGGATTGTTCGCCGCAAACAAACTGGCACACGTCCCTAGAACCTAAGAACTTAATGGTGTGTGGTTCCTCAGACGGGCGGGGACGCAGAATGACCCGAATACTCATTTTATGGTATTTCAGAGCAAATTGAGCTCACAAATAGTTTCGTTGTCTGCGTCCAAGCAAAGTTCTTAGCGAACTAACGGGCTTGTTTACACTGGCACAAGAGCCCTTACCCTTTGTAAAACACAACATCACACAGCCCGCATCCCACCTTCCCCTTGCCTCAGCCATATGAGCCCCATTTCAGGCCTCATTCAGGTCCCATTCAGGTCCCATTTCAGGCCTCATTAAGGTCCCGTTCAGCCACCATGATGAGCCGCAAACTCCTAAATATATATATACTTATGCTCAAACTTCGTGGGTGCTCCCAATTCTACAACCAAACTTCATAGATGCAACACCGTCCATCGTTTCCTATCCCGTTCCTAGACCCCGGCGATCTCAGGCCCATCTTAAAAAGCTATAAAACCTACATTTAGTCTACTTAACTACACCCCACTTTGATTCGTATAGCTTCGCCGTTGCCCCCTGACGCTGACTGTTATCACCCTCCCGCCCTATCACCCTCCCGCCCTATCACCAGCCCTGCAGCGATCTCGGGTGAACCCGAGCTAAATGGGTCATAACCCTGACAATACCGTTCATACGAGGCCCCATCCATCGGTTAATTTTGAATCTATGCGACGCATTGGTGCATTTTCAGGGCTCAAAAGCTCATCTTCATCAATATTGAACTCCACAAACATCTTTTCAGCTCGGCAGATTTCCCACAGATCGTTATCCACCGTAAATGCCCAATCTACGCCAACAACGTATGAAACACCACTGTCAACGCCCGAAGCATTGGCCGCGAATGCCGTTTATCCGCCCCACAGCCAGCACCTCACAGCCCAGCACTTTTACCGTGTGGGCGTGCAAAACTGGCAGCACTGGCTCGAAAGACGGCCGAGGCCACTTTCTATTTCGCAGCTCGTAGTTTATGGCCGTTACCTGTCGAAACAAAAAATTCTGGCCAGTGCAAATCATGTGGCCGAGGAGTTAACTATCCGGTTTGCTCACCGGCTTAGAATGATGCAGATGCTTCCCTATAGGTTAATGAGCCATCCTGCACTGTTAGAAGCCTATGAAATGTACGTTGATTCATTTGAAGATCTGCGGAAAGTGGGCAAAATCGAAACTTTGGAAGACAACGAGGAATTGATGCTGCTTGGCCAACGGCTGCTGAGACGGCACACTCATGTAGTAGTAAATATAGTGCGGGCACTGCGCGAGATTGTCGGGCACCCTCACAAGCGTGATGACGGGATGCTGTTGGACAATCTGGTGAGGTCGCTGTTGACGTCGCGGTTGTCGCGCAGGGTGCTTGTGAAGCAGCATGCACTGCTGACGGAGTCGTGGCGATCCAACAGCAAATCCTCGGGTTCGCATAAAAACATGATTGGTGAGGTTTCCTTGGACTGTAGAATGGTGAATGTGCTGCAGCAAGTCGAAAAGAAGGCCGTCAAACTGCTTACGGTGGCGTACCCAGAGGCCACCATGCCCCGCATCGTGCTGGAAGGCGTGCCGGCAGATTTAGAGGCAACATTCCCCTATATTTGGCGGCATTTGGAGTTTTCCTTAGGCGAATTGCTGTACAATAGTTTAGAGGCGTGTTTACGCACGCATTCCACGGACCCTGTGGTCGTCACAGTAAGTGCCACGAAGGATTCCGTGATCGTACGCATAAGTGACCGTGGCGGCGGGATCACGGCAGAACAGTTGCCGCAATTGTACTCGTTTGCCAAGCCCCATCTTCGCGATTTAGCGCCGGTTTCCCGCCAGGGGCTGGCAACGCACCAGTTTTTCAGTGTGTTGTTCCCACCAGAGGATGTGGGGATGCACCCGGAACCGGATGCGGGGCTTGACGAGATGTGGTTCGACGAGTCGAGCGATGCGTTGTATGTGGATGTTGAGGAGCCCGTGGTGGAGGATGCGAATGTGCATTTGGGCTTGGGGCTCGCGTTGGCGCGACTGTATGTCGAGTACTGGGGGGGGGCACTTGATGTGCACTCAATTGAGGGCTTTGGCTGTGATGCGGTACTGCGCGTGTCCCGCACGGGTTCCACAAAGGAGAATTTGCGGCTGTAATTAGCACTAATCTATGTAGTACGATGGCAATTGCTAATACATATAGAGAGTGCATGCGTTCCTGTCATTGGTGAATGCCATATTAATGGCAGGCAAATGCCATTTTAATGGCAAGCGAATGGCATGCTAATGGCAAGCGAATGGCATGCTAATGGCAAGCAAATGCTAATGGCAAGCAAATGCCATGCGCTGATGGCTGGCGCTAATGGCTGGCGAATGCCATGCTAATGGCTGGTGAATGCCATGTGATAATGACAGGTGATAATGGCAGACGAATGATAGACGAATGACAGACGAATGGCAGACGAATGACAGACGAATGGCAGGAGTATATGGCTTAAGATGATATGTGCTAATGGCTGGCGATAATGGCTGGTGAATGCCATGTGATAATGCCATGTGATCATGGCAGACGAATGATAGACGAATTGCAGACGAATGGCAGACGAATGACAGTCGAATGGCAGGAGTATATGGCTCAAGATGATATGTGCTAATGGCTGGCGATAATGGCTGGTGAATGTCATGTGAGAATGGCTGGTGAATGCCATGGCTGGTGATAATGGCAGAATGGCAGGAGTATATGGCTCAAGATGATAGCTATTAGGACGTTGAACATTTAATATTAAATGACCTGAATAAGTGGCCTAAATGGGAAGTTCAATGCATACAGGTCGTTATATATCAATAAATAGTTTACACCGTTTTATCCCGAGGAAATCGTTGTTTCCCGAGGAAATCGCTGCCTGAGCGGCACATACGGCTCGAGCGTTTGTAGCACATGGTCAATAACATCCCAGGCTTCCTGGGAAGACTGCACGCTGCGTCTTAACCGGTTAGCGTCCACAGGCACTGCTGCCAGCACCGCCCGCAGCAAACGCGGCCCAGATTCCTGTTGCGCGCGCTTTGTAGCCTGCGATTCGCGCTCATCCGCCCGCATTACAAGCTCTTCGCGCTTCTTTTTGGTGGATAGAGTGAAATCCGCCGTTTGCACGCTCAATTCAGCGAGTTCGCGGCGCAGCGCCACAATTTGCTGCTGACGCTGAACATTTCGTTGCTGCCTGCGACTTTGCAGCTCAAGTTTGAGTGCGCGCTGCGCAGAAACGGCCGTGCGCAAATCAGTGACGCGCGCGCTCATTTGCGGGGACACGGCCTCGATTGCGTTTTGTGCTGCATGCAGTCGGTTAAGACGGTCTTTTCTCATGTCCACAATAGAACCAAACATGAGCATTGCTTGTTTAAAATCACTTTCGCGGAGCTGCTGCTGCAGGTACGCGACAAGCTCCTCCACGGACATGCCCTTGCCCTGATACACTTCACAGCATATATCCTGCTCATATGCATACAGCTAAGTAGTTACAACTTGTACAATCATTACAATCATTCAGAATCAGGTATCAAATTCGGTATCAATAGGGGCCGTATCACTATGCAGGAGCATATACTGCTACGCCGTGTGTACATTCTGAGTGATTCCTTCTTAGCAGACTAGTAATTGCATCAATAGTTACGCCAGTTAAGTATATGGATAGTGTATGATGTAAATAGCACCTATGTAATTAAACATCCTTTTAGAAAGCTCATGCCATATCTGCCTACAGAGGCTGTCTGCCTAACGGACTAGGGTACGGAGGTTCAGCACCCGCTACCCTGGAACTTGCCAAGGGGCTACCCCACAAGCGGGGATGTCGTGCAAAACTTCTGAAATTCTCACCCAATAAAAGTGTTTGCAAATTAATACCGGGTTTAGAACCAAATTTATGCTAAATAGGTTAGTACTATACTAAAATTTCACGAGACCAGGACTTGACCGTAGGCTCGGCCCCCCCATTTAGGGTTTCAGCAGTTTATCAGCCCACGCCATGACCGCGAACGAACTGAAAGAAGTTCCGCTGGGTGCACCGGCAACACCGCCTGAATCGGCACCGGCTGTGGATCCAGCAGCAACTGCGAAACCCGCGGCGAAACCCGCGGCGAAACCCGCGGCGAAACCCGTGGCGAAATCGCCTGCCAAACCAGTTGCCAAAGCGGTTAAAACCGAACCTGCGAAACTTGTTAAACCCGAAGTTTCCAGCCCCAAATCGAAACCGGCAACAACGCCAAGCAAACCCAAAGTGGCTGGGGCGAAGGCAGCCACTCCGAAACCCGCCACGCCGGGCCGCACGCCAGTTTCGCCCGTTAAAACGGCGCCAAAACTAGCGGCACCAGCATCAAAGCCGGCCCCCAGATCTCCATCTAAAGACTCCTTGGATGTTAAAGAACACAACGAATCTCGAGATCACAGCGAATCTCGAGATCCCAAAGATCCCAAAGATCCCAAAGATCCCAAAGATCACAACGATTTCAAAGATTCTAAAGATCATAAACCAGTGCTTAAAGAATTCAAGGAAATTAAGGAGCCCGAGGTGAGGAAAGTTAAACCGGTAAAACACGTTAAAGAAGAAGTCGGTACGCGCAGCCGGGCCGGCAGTGTTCGGAACCGTGCCCGCACATCAGCCAACATTGAGATGTCAAGGCTGTTTATTAAGAATGCATTTGACAAAATCAAGGCTTCTAAGGATGCCAAACGGATTCCGGCATTACAAACGGCCACGGAAGCCGTTCTGGATCAGTTGGAACGTCGTCCGGATGTTCTGCCTCCTGTACGGATGGTTTTGGAGCCGTTGAGGCTAGTTTGTGTCCCTCCTGGTACAAGTAATGAGCTGAAAGAAGTTGCTTTGGATGCTCTCGGCCAATTGTTCAGTTTGGACTACCTTGCCGAAGCCGAGCAGCTGCTTCCTGAAGCCGTGGGCATTGCTTGTGATGCCTGGGAGGCCGAGGGTGCGGATGCGCGCGTTGAAGTGCAAATCATCAAGGCATTGACCGCGGCAATTGTTAATGAAGATGTCGTTGCTCATGGCGCCGTGCTTATGCGCGCTGTTCGCCAGGTTTACCACATCTTCGTGGTGACCCGCAGCCATTCTAACCAGAATCTCGCCCAAGTGAGTTTAACCCAGCTTGTCCAGGCAGTTTTTGAGCGCGTGAAGGCCGCTTCGGATGACACCACTTTGAGCAGCCTCAAAGTTCAGGCTGCTGAGGAAACCGGCGTAACTCTGGAGGCGATGCGCGGGCCTTTACCCGAGGTCGACGAACGCGATTTGGGCGATTTGGAGAGCACTGCGCGCGATGCAGCGCTGCTGTTCCGCACTTTATGCCGACTGTCAATGAAAAATGTTGACGAGCATGACGTCCGCAGCCAGAACATGCGCTCAAAGCTGCTCAGTTTGCATTTGGTGCACACGATCCTGAAACACCACATCTCAGTTTTCACGAACAAAAGCGTGATTGTTCGCATGTCGCGGCGCGAGTGTGAGCCGTTCGCTGCTGCCACGAAGCCGTATTTACGGCAGATGCTGGCCGAGAACGCACTGTCGCACATCCCGGCCGCATTTGAAATCTCTGCCGAGATCTTTTGGCTGCTGCTGGCCAATTTGCGTAGCGAGTTCAAACCCGAATTGGCAGTTTTCTTTACTGAGGTGTACTTCACGGCCATGGATTTGCGCACGGCAACGATGCACCAACGGCTTTACTTCATGACGCTCCTTTCCCGCATGTGCACGGATCCCCGATTGCTCGTAGAGCTTTACCTCAACTACGACTGCGATCCGAACGCTCCCAACGTGTTCGAAAAGCTGATGGAGCTGGTTAGCCGGCTGGCCTTAAAGCCTGTGGCCGAAGTTTCATTGCCGAGAATGTCAATTGACCGCGCGCAGATCCGCGTTTATGATTTGAATGCTCCCCCGCAGCTCGCGATCTCGCATTTAGCGCCGTTGGCACCACCCAGCCAGCAGCAACTCGACAAGGATGCGTTTCAATTGAAACTGGCCGCCGTGGAGGCCGTGGTGAACATGCTGAGGTCGTTGGTGCTATGGTCGCAACGTACACCTGAACTCGATTCCGAGGGTGGAAGCAGCGTCAGTGTTGGTGGCAGCTTTACGGGTAGCAGTTCTGCAGAGGGCCATACTAACAAAACGGGTTCAGGCGACGTTGATGAGGTACACGGTCACCGGCCCACCTTGTCCACAGCGTCACTAAGCGAAGGCGACGATCCGGACCAGTTTGCTAACCGGAAACGCACGAAACGGGAGCTTGACTCGGCCATCCAAGAGTTCAACTTCGATGCCCGGCGAGGGATTGCGAAGTTCGCTGAGATCGGGCTGCTTAAAGATTCCAATGATCCCGTGGAAGTTGCCAAATTGCTGCAGAGTACCGACGGGCTCGACAAAACTACTCTCGGCGAGTTTTTAGGGAAAAGCGACGAATTCCACCAGCGTGTTTTGGAGGAATTCATCAATGCCATGCAGTACCGCAACCTTTCAATTGTTGAGGCTTTAAGACAAACTCTGCAGCGATTCAGATTACCCGGGGAGGGCCAAGTGGTTGATCGGATCACTCGGCAAATTGCCGCTAAGTTTTTCGAAGACACTGCTTTAGATGGTACGCACCCGGATTTCGCTTCTGCGGATGCCGCATGGGTTTTCATGTACTCGTTGATGATGCTGAACACGGATTTGCATGCGGCGGCGACAACGCACCGAAGGATGACGAAGGAGCATTTCATGAAGAACAATAAAGGCATGAACGACGGCGTGGATTTCCGTGAAGAGTTACAGTTGTCATGCTATGACGAGATCGCGAACAACGAGATCAAGCTGGAGTCGGAGCAGCAGGCCCATGCCATTCGTGACGAGGCCTACGACGTTGCCACGGATGCGATCACGACGCGGGCTACGCAGTTCTTTAAAACGGCACCTTTACAGCTCACGGACTACTATAATGCGTCGCATGCGGAGCATATAAGACCAATGTTTGAGCTGTGCTGGATGGCGGTTTTAGCCGGCATTTCGAACCCGTTCAGCCAGTTGCAGGACACAAGGGCGTTGTCGGCCTGCCTTGAGGGGCTCGAGTTGGCATTGAGGATCGCATGCCGCTTTGATGTGGCGATTGCTCGCGCCTCGTTTATGCAGACGGTGGCCCAGGCAACGCTGTTGACGCACCCGGAACTCATGCAGGGGAAAAACTTGGGGGCCATCAAGGTGTTGTTGAACGTCGCCCGGATGGAAGGTGATTCGTTGCGGGATTCGTGGTATGCCATGCTGCTGATTGTTTCACGACTCGACCAGCTGCAGCTAGCCGTACGTACCACTGCTCCGGACCTCAATCCCCACTCTCTGTCTCCAGGTTTACCCCCACCGGAGATTGCCGAGGCCTTGCAATCGCTTGATCTGGACAGGGTGTTTGCTAGCACGCAAACGATGTCGAATGAAGGAGCAGTTGACTTTGTGAAGGCATTGGCTCGCGTCAGCCTGGAGGAAATCGCACAATCGCGCAGCTCTGGTGAACCGCGGCTGTTCGCTTTGCAAAAGATGGTGGATGTGTGCTATTACAACAGCTCGCGTATCCGTATGGGCTGGTCCGAATTGTGGGATGCGGCCATGGCAGAGCAGTTTGCTAAAGTTTTGGTGGATCCGAACCTGCAGGTCGTCATGTTTGCACTGGACTCTTTGCGCCAACTCAGCATGCGGTTCCTCGACATTGATGAGATGCCACATTTCGCATTCCAACGGGAGTTTTTGCAACCTTTCAGTCACACTCTGCGGCACAACACGAACGGGGCCGTGCGGGCGATGGTGCTGGAGTGCCTGACGCAGATGGTTTTGACGCGGGCACCCAAGCTGAAGAGCGGCTGGCAGGCTGTGTTTAGTGCTGTGCAAGCCGCCGCCGAATCGGACGATATGGCAGTTGTGGAAGGTGCGTGGAACTTGTTGAAGACAGTGCCAACGAGTGAAACGGTTCCACCGGGGTTTTTGGAAGCGTGCAGTGCGATTGCGCAGCAACCCGAAGCGAAAAACGCATTGAGGGCCGTGTCACTTCTGAAAAACATTGTGGAAAATCACCCGGGAGACATCGCTCTTTGGCAGCGAGTTTTCAAAGTGTTGACGGCAGTGGCGATGTCCGGACGTGATCCCGAAGTTCGCAGTCAGAGCTTGACCGTGCTGTTTGGACTGTTAAACAAGCACGGCCAGCAGTTCAACCTGAAGGATTGGGAAGAAGTGTTTAACAGTTTAAGCCAACTGTTCAGCGTGCTGTACGAGATGCAAAGGGTGGCTCAATTGCCTCCTAGCCACAGCCCGGGGAAACCGGCGGGCACGAGTAGCCCGTTGTTGCGGAGTCCCACTCGCAGTCCGGTTAGAAGTCCCACTCGGAGCCCCATGCGGAGTCCCGCGCGGAGCCCCACCCGCAGCCCCGTCAGGAACGGGTTTCGAGGCGACGGCACGCACTTGGAAGTTCCGGGAAGTGCACCGTTGTCTGCCTCGACCAGCCCGCAACGCCAGGTGCTTGGACGTCATGCTGCATCAGCGTCGCGCGAGTTGTTAGCGTCATCTTTAAGTGATGCACCGACCCCCAGTCGCCAGAAACGCGGCAGTGATGCTGCTACGCGGCTGCGGATGCGCGAGGACATGAACCTGTGGTTGTCTACAACTCTGCTACAAGCGCTGAAAGAACTGATTGAGCTGTTTGGCACGTACTTTGACGCTTTGGAGCACACGCTCGATCCGTTTTACTTGCTACTTCTGAGCACCTGTATACTGGACTACAACGACAACGTGAGCCGCATGGGCGTGTCGTGCCTTGAGCATTTGATCACGGCCAATGCTGACAAGTTCACGCCTGAACACTGGCGGCTGATCGTCAGTAGGTTTGTGCAACTGTTTCAGGATAGTTACGCTTCGGCCCTGGTGGACCGCACGCTGTTGAGCGACCCGAATGCCCATGCATTGTTCCAACCCACGATTTCGAAAACGGTACAGACGTTGCAAATCATAAAGTCGGTGCGCCGGCTGCTGGTTGAGTCCCTCAAGGTATTTGAGGCGCTGAGTGTGGCGGAAATTCTGCGATTGACGACGCGGCTACGCATGTCGTATGAGTTTGCCCACGGTTTCAACAAGCAGCATGATCTTAGGCACGGACTTTATGAGCTTGGGCTCGTGCGCCACGTTCCGAACTTGCTCCATCAAGAGTCCGAAGCGGCGAATGCGTACATTTCCGTATGCATGCAGCTGTTTAAGGAGAGTGACAGGTTCAATTCCGACCCGGATGCGCGCACGGAGTTGATTGAAGAGCTGATGGGCATGTGTGCGGAGCTGCTGCAGAACTACAACCAGTTGCAGCAAACAGAGATGCGCAATATTGTGACGCTGCAGCCTATAGTGCTGAGCATCCTCGAGAACGTCAACGACTTTACCGATGAGGATTTCGGGGAGTATGTCCCGCGCATTTACCTGCAGGTTATCGACGTGCTGAGCAAGGACATGCCCCTCGAGATGCGCGAGCAGGTGCAACGCCTCCTCCGGCGTGGTGCAAAGGTCTGGATTATTCAAAAGTGAATATGTGAAGTACAAAATATGTGAAGTACAAAATATTAGATTATCTCATTAAAAGATGGCCTGTTTCTGTTGGAGTGGTTTATACGCTGTAATCAGTGGTAGTGGACAAACAGAATACCATTAAAGCTGGGAACGCTAGAAACTCTACGAGGGCACATAGATACTACTATAATAAGTTTAAATGCATTCTTATAATTTAAACAGCGGCGACACATGGGAATCCAGCCTGAACGGCCTGCCATACATACCAGCCAAAAATTGGCCCGAACCCCCTTTTAACCTCCAATATAGATCGAGCTAGTCGATTTTACCGCATTAACCTTCCCAGATCCCGTGAAATAGAACCCTATGATATAGATCAATACTTTTAGTTTATATTTATTGAATATTTGTTTCCATTCATTTAAACTCAGCAGTTTATAGAGTCATAAATGCAGACTGTTTACTGTTCAAAAGAACACATTGAGTAGCTTGTATTCTCGATATATTACACGAATACAAGGACACACTATTCATATATTATATGCCGCAAGTAGATGCCTAAATAAGAATTTCTTGGTGGGATATCAGAATTGAAACGAATTTTGAAAGCTTTCTCAGGGGGGGGGCTTGATTTTCAAATAGGAGAAATGGCTTATATAACGAATGCGTGATACTTTTTCAATATTTTGGCAGTATCATGTAGCTCACATAGTTAATGTTTTTGCAAAAAAAACCATTGTTTGAGTCAAGCTGACGGAGTGTCGGCAAAGGAGGTGGTATGGTCGGCATAAATCTTTTCCTGCTGAAGTGGGACATATCTGCCGACGACTCGTTATGCATGCTAGCCATTTAATAAACATAGTGAATGGTTGAGCGACATTTACCGGTATGGGACTATTATCTGGCCCGAGTACAGCCACCAGGCCAAGTGCATCTAATTACATGCCCTCAGGGTTAGGAAACACAGACAACTGTGCCTCAAAATCAATTGGACTTATGCGGGCCGTGCAGCAAAAGAAGCATATATGGAGCTCAGAACAAGCAAATATCGATGATCTCAATTAATACCGCAGCTCCTCAACTCGGATCGCGGCCGTTTAACTCCTTAAAATACAAAACTAATGCACTTGAGTGCCGCCTTTATAGTATAAGCGTGGGAAACCCTTCGTTAGAAACAGTTTATAAAATATTATTCTACTGGCGTTATTCTTCCAGTTTCAGCCGCCGCTTAATGTCCATACGAACAATGTCAATCGCCGCCAGCGCGTCCTCAGCACTGTCGTGCTCGCCAGTTTGGATTGTGCGCCCCAAATACTCCCAGGCCAGATCTTTCAAACTATAAGTCCGCGTACGTGCTGGCGGGTACAGCTTGGCCGTGTCAACAACGCGCTTGTGCAGCAGCCGCAGCACGTTGAGGTCGTTATGGAGGCCGTGTCCAATAAGAATGGTGTTAGTTGACACCATTTCGAACAATTTGGCGCGCATTTCCCCAAATGTCAAGGGCGGCAGCCGCTCCCCATTAACCAGGGTGCCCTCATCCATGCTGTGCACACCGCTGAACCGCGTGTTAAGGTCCCACACCTTCCCCAGTGGCCACACGAGCCTATCAAACACGGTTTTTCGAGATGTGAAGTCAACAACAGTTAGTCGAATCAATTCAAACCCCCTAGACGTCCACGCCATCTCACAATCGAGCCCCAGAGCCATATAACCATGGGCCCCCCTAGGGGCCCTCACAAACGGCGGCATCCCGGGCATTTTCCGTACATCCGGTTTGAAAACATGAAATTGCCTTACTTCACACCCGCTGCTTTCTTCCATGGCCTGCCCACAGCAAGGAAATGTCGTGGCCAACTTTTTGGTGGCAGGATCCCAGTTCCGCCGCATCAAATGGAACCGACAAGTTGAGTGCCGCGTCCATTGGGTTCCACACCGACTACATACGTGCATTACTTCGTCATTATCCTGCTCAGGTTCGGTAGGAGCCTCCAATATATACTCAGAAAGTCGATCTTTGCTTAACACTAAGTTCGCGAGCTCAGCAGCATACTGCGGCTCTAAATTAGGTTTAGCGGCATCCAATTGCCGTGAATTTATCATTTTTACCGCTTTGCGGATCTCCATGCCATAAGTATACTGCGATGAACGCTCGGCGATCTCGGCCTCGATCGGAATCGCGCGCTGGCCATCGTAACCATTTAATTCTAAACGATCATACAAGAAATTTACAAACTGCGTGCGTTGCGGTAGGAATGCCGGCGCGTTCGCTACTTCCTGAGGAACGAGCAGCCCGCGCCGGCGCACGCCGTGAGGCGTTAGCGGCGCCGGCGTGCGCACGCGCTGCGTTGGTCGATGGGGCTGCTTATGCGTCACATTGTGAGCTGCGCTGGGACCAGCCGTAAGTTTACGGGCAGTTGGGGGCTTTTTAACCAATTTCGAGGCCATTCACCTGCCAAAATTTAAAGGTTATACGGCTGTTTCGGTTGACGGACCGAGCGTCGCGCGGTAAGGGTTTAAATGCCCCATGCGCGTGTTTTGGCCACGGAACTGCCTCGACGGCGTGGCCAGCGGCGCTAAAGACGGTGCACTGCTGGTGGGGTGGCGCAATTTCGGCGACGATGTCGTGGTAGTCACGGCGTTGCCGTTTCTAGAGATTGCGCTGGCCGAGCAGCTGCTGGCGCACGACTGGTTAGTGCAAACGCCGCGCGCTATGCCGGCCGCGCGTTCGGCAAACTCATTGTATGCGCATCTCAACAATCAACGGTTGGAGATCGTCGGTACATACTCTACTGAGATGGGTGGCCCGCGCATCGGCGACGTCGGCGCCGCCGTCGGCGCTACAAAGAAAACCGCGAACGCGAGCGCAACAAAAAACGCCCCAACAAGCAATGCAAACTACGTGCAAATCTATTTTGACGCGCCGAACCCAGCTCGAATGCAGTTTTTCGCGTTATCGCCCTCAAAATTACACAACTTGCCCGCCACGACGCCGGTGCTGAGCGCCGATCTCGAGTTTCATTTAGGGGCCGGCGGCGCCACCGACGCCTGGGACGTGCTGGTAGCGCAGCTGAACTGCGTGCACGATCTGCAGCGCGTACTGCGGCGCAACGCCGGCGAGTTATTCACCACCTTACAAACAGACCCTGCGCGCATTGACGAGTTCGTTATACGCCCGCGCCGTGGGTCATTGCATTTCGGCCGCGTTGCGCAATTGACGCCACCGCGCATTGTGCCGGCGCTAATCAACGCGTTCGTGGCCGCGCGCGGCGCCGCCGAAGTTGTGTTGAGCGCACTAGAGCGCACGCAGCTGCGCGGCCGCAGCGTTTTGGCTATTTGGTGCACGGCGCAGCAAGTACATTTACGGCTCCATCAATTGTGCTGTTTGCCGCGGGAATACGTTGCGATTCGCCGCGACGAGCAGCATGCGTGGCACTGGCTTCGCCCGGACCGCAACGACGCTTATATTCGACTAAACAACCATTTATGGCTAAGCAGCAACGACTGGCTGCTGGGAGTTTACTTTTATAGTGTTTTACATGCTGCGAGTTTACAGCTTTCCCAAATGGTGGCGTTTTGTTTTGATGCGGTGTTGATCACGCCGTTTGTGCATGCGGCGCAGTGGTTGACGGCGTGGCCCGCAGGGTTTAAGCTCAACACGCAATTGGGACTTTTCATTGGTGAGATAACCCTATGGATTATTTACGCGTGGCGTAACATTGGCCGCCACCTGTTTAGTGCTGGCTCAGCAAGACTAATAATTGAAGGGATTGCTGGGGCCGGTGTGGTGAGCGGGGCGACGCTGCAGATCAGTTTGACCATTGATGTGCTGTCGCTGGCATGCCTGCACTTGTTTATGCTGTATAATTGCTTAGCGCGGTTGTACGCCCAGCAGCTCAGCGTACTGGCCTCTTTGTTCCGACTGTTTAGGGGCCGCAAGTACAACCGGCTAAGGGCGCGTGTGGATGCGGGCGACTACGACGTGCACCAATTACTGTTGGGCACGATTCTGTTCATGACGATACTGTTTTTACTGCCCACAGTGGCAGCTTTTTATGCCGTGTTTGCACTGGCACGGCTGGCTGTGTATTTGGGTGTGGCGGCACTGTGTATTGTGCTGGCATTCCTTAATTATTTCCCATTGTTCCCCATTCTGCTGCGGCTTAAGGCGCCTCGGCGCGTGCCGAGCGGCATTTACTTCACGAGGGGGCCCGAACCGAATGCGCTCCAGTTGCAGTCGAAGCCAATGACGTGGCCCGAGATTCTGGGGCAGTACACGGACACTCTGCAACGGTTTGCCGCTAATAGTTTCAATTGGGATGCCGTTGTGGGGCTACTCACGGGCCATGTGCTGCATTTGCAGCATGCGACGCTGTATGCGTCACTCTATTCGGTTTTGCCGCGCCACCGCGGGTCGGTGGACACTTTCCGTAACGAGTTGGTTGCTTACTTTGGGGACAATGAGGTGCACTAAACCACAAAATGAATGCGCCTGGCGCGCATGCCTACATAAGTAGATAGCGTTACGTGTGCACTGCTTCACAGTTGAGAAATTACTTATTGAAACGTATCTTACAGCATAGACAAATACACTATCGTTATCCCCGAAGGCAAGCCAATGAACAGGTATAGATTTCGATGCATGCTGGTTTATGAAGCCAACGAAGGGGTATAAATTTGAGGATATAAATGAACATACATGCTGGGATATTGAGCCAAGGTGTATAGACTTGGGGTGTATAGATGTCGGTTTTAGTTGTACGGTACGTGTACGGTAGATGTAAGGTAGGTGTAAGGTGTAGATGTAAGGTAGATGTAAGATGTAAGGTAGATGTAAGGTAGATGTAAGATGTAAGGTAGATGTAAGGTAGATGTAAGGTAGATGTAAGATGTAAGGTAGATGTAAGGTAGATGTAAG
>JAJMBI010000076.1:22800-48634 GCA_030572815.1 Starmerella asiatica | reverse complement strand
TTTGATTTATAAATAAAAAGGTGTCCTAGCCATTGTTTCTTCACAGAAATTAATTAAAGGGCTTGTCTGTTCAACGGAGGATAAATTCGATTTTTCAAAAATTTCGATAGATTCCACGCGGTGGGTGCGGTCCCAACTAATCATGGACCCAAGATAGCCAGAGTGAATGTTAATGGCATGGTAAATGTCTGGGATAGGGTTTTACCGGTACCCTGTGCGTGTGACCTCGGCTCTGTGCGTGAGACCTTGGCTAGTTTCTATGTGGTGTCTTGCTGGGACGACCTCGCCCCCCTACTTGACTATCTTTTCGAAAGGATGGATTTCTTTGATCTGTTCTATTATGATAGCAGCATAATTTTACACGCAATGTCTGTTATATAGCTAGCTACATGGGCTATATGACTGGCAAAAATGGTTCAAACTCGACCTGCATGAAATCCTACGTGTAGCTGTATGGCCCCTGGTTAGACGTATGGGTGCTTAGAAATTTTCTAGTCGGGGGTGTTCACTATTTCGAGCATTATACTCATGATTAAGTAGCTGAGGCCTAATAATCCAGGACCTACCTAGTATTTCGTGACGTATCGGGTTTTATACGCGTATCGTGTGTCTTATAAGTAGCAGGGGAAATTGTGACACCGGTTACGGCCATCAGACAGGTCGGCCATTCCTGGTTTGAACTGGACGCAGTGGCTTGCGCGCATCCCGCGCAGCGAGTTTTTAACGCAATTCAGCCGCAGCAGCGGTCCTGGCGGCCAAAATGTCAATAAAGTCTCGACAAAGGCAATGATTCGTTTACCCCGTGCCCGCTTGGCTTCAGCTCAATGGCTTAACGACGGGCTCCGGGCAAAACTGGTGGAATCGTCGTTCACTACAAAAAGCGGTGATTTGCTGATATTTTCCGAACTAACCCGCTCTCAGCGGGCAAATTTGGACGATTGTTTTGAAAAACTTGCCAAAGAACTGGAAAGGTTATCTTATGTGCCCCACGAGCCGTCAATTGCCACAACCGAGCGGTGGATGCGGCTACGTCGCAATGCCGACAAGGTTCGCAAACAGGATAAACAGCGGCACTCCATGAAGAAGCAGGATCGTAAAATCTAGAATTTTTAGAGCGTATATGGCGTCTCATAAAGCATGGCAGTGTATCAGAGAATGTCACTGACGCATTGGGTCCCATAAGGCTGCATATCATTGATGTCGTATCGCTAAGCTGCATATGAAGCCTATGACTGCACCGGATGCTTATCACTAAATACGCTTCACTAAATGTACACTTACTAGGTCCATATCATTAGATGCCATATCATTACGCTACGTAGATATTCATTAGAGGCACACAATTCAAGCTAATAAGGAAGCGGTCCCGCAACACCATCATGGCGACTATCCAACCTTCGGTCGTCATCATAACGTGCACGCTTCGCCTCATTTGGCCGCAACATCAACGAATAGTCTGGTCTTTCCGTACGTTTTGCATGCTCAGCCTCGGTTTTTAACTGCTCCGCCTCAGCTTTAGACTGCTCAGCTTCGCGGTCTTGCTGCAGTTTTGCCTCCATCTCGGCAACGTATGCATGCTCATTCACGGCTAAGTCGCGGAAGTGTGTGGCAATCCCGGTCCACGGCTCGCACCGCAAACTGCGGAACTCGGTGCGATCGTCATTTACAGAGTCCGTTGGTGTTAGCGAGGTTTTGCTGACACTAAAGCTGGGCAAGTCAGTGCGTAACAGTGCCGTCAATTGGTCATTGCCAATAACGCAAGTGTCGAACGGCTCGAACGCGCGGTTCAAGAACTTGTCGGTACTCCTCACAACATTCGGCAACCGTGCCGATGTTTTCGGCCATGCAGATCCCGCCGGTTCGATAGCAGGGCACTGCTCATGCTTCCACAGCACCCACGCCGTTTCTGTTTGCTTAGAAACAGTATAAATGGTAAAACACTGGGGATCGCGGTCACTAAGTAAAGTGTGGGCAATTTCCGTATCCACATCGTAAGCTGTACGTAGACGCGTGTCTTTAAGCACTCCAGAAGACTCGAGCCGCTGCAGCTGTAACAGCAGTTCAATAATGAACACTTTACTGGCAACCAAATCCAGCTTGGGCCATTCAAGGCCAGTCCAGTCAACTTCAAGAGCACTGGCATGCTCATATGGTTCTAAGGGCTCCCGTTTCAGCCGTTTAAGGTCTTCCTGCAGCCGCTTCATCATTGATGTTAACCGCACCGGGCTCGATATAACACCTTCGTTTTTCAGTAATCCGAAAATTAAAACGGGCCCTTTCACTTCTGGATCATCTTCCTCTCTGCTCGTGGCTTTGAGTGCTACACCGGGGTCATGAAAGCGGCCCTTTTTGTTTAGTCGGGAAATATGACCGAATCCTTTTGAAAGGGCAAGAAATTCCAAAACATGGCCCACGGCTTCCGCGTCCAATTGCGGATCAAGGCGTTGCAACACAATATTGCACACCCGCAGCAGCCGTAAACCCAAGCCAGTGTCTGCAGCGGCAACAATGTCAGTCCGACGCGGTGCGAGCCATTCAAGCAGTTCAATAGTTTTTGCATGGGCCAAACCATCAAATGCAAACTCCAAAACGTCGAAAAACAGGGCGGCATGCGTGCTGTGCAATGCCAGCAGCAGATCGAGCAAATAGGATAGGTATGCGACGTTGTCGCTGGATACGTAGTCCTGTGCGCGCAGATGGGCCCAGATATTTAGATCAGGCGACGCGTTTGCGGTGTTCAGCACTTTTCTCGTGTAAACAGCGTGGCCGTCGCGGGCCTGCTCAACAGCGGCCGTCACGATGTCCATGGTGGGTCGGGGTCCGAACCCTCCTTTTTGGGAAGTGCATCTGCAACCGAGATTTACTCGTAGAGATAGGTTATAGTTATTCAAATTAGCAACAACGATGGCCATAGTGCACACGAATACATCATGGTTGGTCCCAGTACACAGGTACACTTTGTATTGTGGATCACCGCGAGCATAACTTAGTCTACTACTTTACATATATATATGGCGAGTGATAGTGGCCATCTGTCCAGCGCGATGGAAACAGAATTATAGTAATATAACGTACATAGTTATTGGCGATCATGTTGACGTACGTATATTCGGGATTGTGAATCGACGCCAGTGAACAGGTACGCCCCTGCAAGCTCGAGAGACTACGTGACCAAGTTAACACACGGTTTTAATCTCACTCCGGTGGTAATTCCTACTACCCAAACACTTGAACGTGGCTTTTCAGCTCTGCCTGCTTCCACAACGGCTACACGGTTAATGGGGTGGGTATTCTCCCTGACATACTGGTGATATGCAACGTAAACGCATGGCGATCGAGAATATCCCCCAATTGATTTGCATGAGAGAACAGCAACCCTTGCTGTTAAGCTACGCGGATGCCGAGGATCGGTTGCAGACACATTGTACATAAATAAGGGCAAGGTCCCGGTGGTGACGATATCCAACCCCGTGCCCTGAGGGAGTAACCCTATGTCTGGTGATATTGGTGGTATCGAGATAAAGCTTGACCAATTTATGAAATGTGCTGAGCGGATTCGCCAGAAATTGCGCGTGGCAGAGCTGTTATGTCAACTGATTGCTGTGGACTCACCCACCGGTGATGTCGCTGACACGACGTTCTCGCAACTGCCGAGCAGTGAACCGGATTTGCATGACACGACGCTTTTCGAGCTGAAAGAAACCGAAGACAGCTACCGTTTGATCAAAGAAATCTGGCGTGAGCATACGCAATCGAATTTACTGGAAACTGCATTACAATCGGCAACCGGTTTGGATCGCCGTGAGGCACTGGCGCGCGCCCTCGTCGTGGACGAGATTGCCGAGCAGCTGAAATACGGCCACGAGCTTGAAGAGGTGCTGCACGTTGCGGCATATGCACTGGACCGCAGCGGTCAAAACTTCATCGAATTGGCCCGCCATTGTCAAGAAAACACGGCATTGAACCGCCCCACGTTTTTCCGCGAGCCGTCGTCGTCAGGTTTATAATGATCATTTACTTTATAAAGTACTAAACTGTAGTTCATTGCATCATGTCGGGATATTGCCCCATGCGGTTCATCATCTGCTGCATCTGGGCCGGCGTGAGCTGCGATCGTGACGTGCCATTGGATGAATTCATATTGTTCATCATCCCCATCTGGTTCTGATTCTGCATTTGATTTGCCATCTGGTTGTTCATCTGGTTCTGCATCTGATTCATTTGGTTTTGCATCTGGTTCATTTGGTTAGGCATCTGATTCATCATTTGATTTTGCATTTGCGAGCGGCTTTGCATCTGCTCCTGGCTCATGCGGGGGTTCATTTGGTTCATTTGGTTCATCCGCATCTGGTTCATCTGCATTTGCCGCGCACGCCGCGCACGCATCATTTGCATTTGCTGGTTCATCTGCATCTGGCTCATTTGACCCATGTTCTGACCGCTCATATTCTGACCGCCCATGTTCTGACCAACCATATTCTGTCCACCCCTATTCTGGCTGCCCATATTCTGGCTGCCCATATTCTGACTGCCCATATTCTGACTGCCCATATTCTGCATATTTTGCACGTTCGGGCTCATGTTGCGCTGCATCGAGCCCATGTTTTGCGACATCTGGCCCATGTTTTGCATATTCGACCCCATGTTCATGTTTGAGCCCATGTTTGAGCCCATGTTTGGTGTCACATTCGGCATGGCCGGGCTCATATTCGGCATGGCCGGGCTCATGTTTGTCACGTTAGGGGTCATATTCGATGCATTTTGGCTCATATTCGACATGTTCGGGCTTATATTCGCCATGTTGGGGCTCAAATTCGACATATTAGGGGTCATACTCGTCATGTTACCGGTCATATTCGGGCTCATATTTGACAAATTCGGGCTCATGTTTCCCATGTTCGGACTCATGTTCGCGCTTATATTACCGCTCATGTTGCCGCTCATGCCATTCATATTGCCACTCATGTTCCCAGCCATGTTGCCAACATTGTTGTTCATACTGCCCATGTTGCCCATGTTGCCCATAGTCTGCATATTCTGCACATTCATCGGCATTTGTCCTGAATTCATCCGCATTTGATTAACCTGAGGGCTCATCTGGATAGGATTCCGCATCCTCGGCTGCCCCATTGCACTTACTGGCCGCGATACAGGCACGCCTCTAGCATGCTGCTGGCTTGGTAAAGGCAACGGCCGTTGGCCCTGAGGCATATTGCGGGAGGCTTGCCCACCTTGCATGTGCTGCTGGGCACGCGCGCGCAAAATCGCTTGCTGTTGCTGCTGAGCCTGTATCTGGTGTTGTGCCGTTGGTCCTGGAGGAACATGCATCAGCGATTGCAACGCTTGTTGCTGAGCCGTTTGTGTCACGTTCCCCGCCACGGCATTTACCGTGCCCGTAGCGGTAGTTGTTGCAGCAGCCGTAGTTCCCAAATTGGCAGAAACCCCAGCGGCTGCGGGGGCCGCGGCGGCTGTCGCCCGCTGCTGTTCCTGGAATCGTGCCTGTGCCATCATCTGCTGTGAGTGATGCAATTGCCGCGCAAGCTGGGCCGGAGTGTGCACCCGCATGTTAGGTGATGTCAAATTCGTTTGAGTGCGCGGTGGGACCCGTGGCCGCGGTGCACTCAGCGTTTTCTTCCGCCGTAACTGCTCAACAAAACTCATCCTAACAAACTGGTTCCCCGTTCTATTAGGCTTCTCCAAATCCGCCAATTGCAGCATGAATTCCTCGTATGCACTGCTCTTGTGCGGAGATTCCTCAACGAGCTTGCGTAGCTTTCGAGGGTGGGTTTGCCGGTGCGACACGTACGGCGTGGGCAGTTTCGCAGCGGCATGCAGTCCAACATCGAAGCTGTGGCGTTCAGGAACGGCCAAATCCAGATTTCGAATGGTCAAATTAAGGATTTCCGACTCGATATTAATAGCGAAGAAGTCGTTATAGCGACGCGGGGGACCGGTATCAGTTAAAACCATCAGGTCATTAAGTAGACCGGAATCGGTGGGCCGCAGCAAAATACGGAATGACCGAGGCTTCTTTTCGTTTTTAACGGGTTTCAATCCAGCAGGATTTTCAGTGTTTTTAAAATCGCCATCTTTGGTCTTCGTGTCGGAACTCTTAGCGTCTTCAGCACTGTCAACGTCCGCACGATCAACGTCCTTATCATTGTTGGTAGTATTGGCATTATTAACATCAGTATTGTTAGAACTGTCTTTGCCGACATCGGCATTGTCTGCCTTATCGCCAGTGTCTGCCTTATCGCTAGTGTCTGCCTTATCGCTAGTGTCTGCCTTATCACTAGCGTCTGCCTTATCACTAGTGTCTGCCTTATCACTAGTGTCTACCTTATCACTAGTGTCATTTACGGGAGCATCACCTTCTAACTTAATAGATTCACTAATTTCACCATCTTTCTTCTCATTGGGAAGCCCGCTCTTCTTACTTTCGTCAGGCTCGAGTTCATGGCGAAGATCCTTCGAGCTGAATCCTCGATAATCCACCAATTTGAGGATCACGTAGCCTTCATAAAATGGAACGCCCGAATCGCGAAACACCTCGCCAGCGACGGCAGGAATCACACCTTCCTTAACGTTTTCTAAGAACAGTGCCATGACGGGACTGCTCTTGGGAATGATGCCTTCCTGGCCATCAAAGCGGTAGTGCGTTGAATGAACATGCAGTTCAAGACTCGGCGGGTACTGGGAATACTTGGCAAGGATGCTAGCGGTATCTTCGCTGAACCGCTTCATAGCGAGCGTGTTAGGTCCACCCCCTAACCAGCTGTCAGGGCCGATCGTCAATGGGGTACACTATACGGTTACTACTGGAGATAACTGCTTGCACAACCAAGTTATTTCATTGATTTATTTGCAATATAGATTTATACTGAGCAATACTGAATAGCTAAGTAGGTTATGTATAACCACAATGCCTAGAATACGGGGAATACGGGGGATACGGGGAACTTATAGTAATTGGCTCGGTTGTTACGGGCACAAAGCCACCCTGAAAACAGCGCTGAGCAGCCGAGCACGTAATAAACAAAATAAATCGACATGACATAGTCCATCTTAACAAGTGCGTACCCAAGGGCCACGGCGAGAATGCCCCCAAACCAGCTGCAGTAATAGGTGAAAAATGTTGGAGATCCATGCCGTAATAGATAGTGGTAGAGGAGCGGGTTGAGCCCAATTGCGTTCAGAATAGTTATGAGAGGTAAAAACGAGCCAACAAAACTTCGGTTGCTGTTCAAACTCCAAGCGAGCCCCACATACGCAGCGGCACATGCAATTTGAACGCAGTACAAAGTAAATGCACCATAACGCTTCACATGACTTAACACCTCGGGGCCCGCGAAGATCAGTGTGACAATGGAAACAGCGCTGAGGAAGACCGAATCGCCAAAAGCATACCAATCTCCCACGTGTCTTAGAATTCTCGAGCCATATTTAATCATACTGAACACACCAAACCCCGCGACCAACAGCATGTCTATTCCCATGGCAAAATTGGTTTTGAACCATTTCAGTGACCACTCAAATGGCGCATCTCGCTCTTCAAGAGCACGCTCTAGACGCGCAAACTCTTCTACGCTACGCTTAAGCAAAATAAACCCGGTGTCGGCAGACTTAACCTTGGCACCCTTTTCACCGGCACTTTTTTTAAAGGAAAACCTTCTAGGGAAGTTCTCTGCTTTGACAGGCTCCGTTTCGCCTTCGTCCACTAAAACAAGCTTAGCTGCTTTACCCTCTCCAACAGAACAGTATATAGGGGGCCTTCTCTCAACACCTTTCCTAAGAAGCACACCCTTGGCGGTAATAAACGTGTAAGCCGCGTACACACTGGCGGTAAGTACGAAGCAGGTTGCGATTACCACAATGGGATACAATGTGAGGGTTGGGTTATACATGTATGCAATCAAGATCACATGACCGCCCAGGTAAACGAGACCCTGCAATCGAGCAGCATTTGCAGTTGATGAAAAGTACCGTTGAACCCATTGCCAAAGAAGCACTAAGTTGAATTGTGTGCAAATTAGCAGATTTACTGGCCACAAATTGATGGTTTCGTGCTCTGGATGAGGGGCGGCGAGTAAGAATAATTCGGCGGCAACCAAGCACAACAGGAAGTATGCCATGCGCACACGGGCAAACGGTAAATTCATCCAATCCGTTACGAGCAGTTCGTGATGTTCCGCGCAGCTTAAACTAATGAGTTGGGTGAAATAGAGCGCTGCAACGGGCAGAAAGTAGAGTGCGCAGTCGATGCCGCCCTCATTTAAACATTGGACGTGATTTGCAGTGTATTTAAACAAATACATTTGCCAAAGGGCCGTGACTGTAACCAGTCTACACGACGTGGCGTTGTAGACGAGTTTCGGCATGATGTCGAATGAGAAAGTTACGTGCGACGCGACTACATGCCCCGTGGGTTATATACGCGCATACCCCAGCCCAGCCCTACCCTGAAACCTTCCCTAAAAGATCCTTATAAGATCTTTTAAAGAATTCCCACTAATCTAAATTAACGGCTAATCAGCGTGGCGGTGGCTCCGAAGCTACTTGCTAGCATCTCCATATATATAAATAACAAAGCCCACAAGGACTGAGTACTACCGTTTAGCCAGATGGAGACTGATGAGAACTAGCGGTGTAAACTATACAATAACTTGAAAACAGTCGTAAATTGTGCAGAGATCGCAGCTATTTGTAAATGTGTTTAACTGGCGTAGTCAATGGCAAACACATTGACAGTCTTCGTGGACCCTGTTAACGAACCACCATGGGTTGCATACCGATCCAGCCCTAGAAGGTACCCCTACCGCTAATCATCTCCACCTGATCAACTTTGTTTGCATACATAATTCACACAACCAAGAAATCAAGTGTGGCGGTATATATTTAAATCGCAAAAACAAAAGCTACAAGATTGGGTTGTCTATATATGTATGCCATGCTAATACTTCTGCCACACGTCCCGCAAGCCGAAGTACGCCGTGATCGTGCCCGCCAGCCCCACTAATCCATCATTTGTCGTGAGCCAGCCCAAACTGTGCAAAGGAATGAGCACGTCAAGTAAATTCCACACCAATACGTGCGTGTGCCGTTTGAGGGCCGTCTGTGCCTTTACCGCCTCAGGGTCCACTTTTTCCGTGGTTTTGGCGTGCTCCTTGAAAGCATTGACGCGCTGGCGCTCATAGTACGCCCTGTATGCGCTGTCGACGATGTTCGACGCGACGGCGAGCAGCCAGAATCGGTTCGCGGCATCCTGCAGAGCCTTTGCGCGCGGTTTCTGCACTGAAACAACCTTGGCGTTAATAAGGAACAGCAGCATGTCTAAAACCAAGTACACGCCGTTGCCGACGTTGCGGGCAACGATCGTGCCGTGGATCACCGAATCCGCATTTCGCACGTTTAATTCGTGGATCAAAGCCCGCAAGTTAGCCAGCGGTTTGCCGAACCTGAAAGTTTTACGGCCCATCGAGATCGCGGTGCCCAAAGATTTCATCTGCGCAACGAGCTGCCCAGGATAACCTTTGCGGAAGAAATAATAGCCGAGGAACCGTGAGAAATACTGCACGACACGCAGCAGCTTGTCGCGCACAGCGGTACGCTCTAAATTCTTTATAGTGCTCGTGTACAGCGGGTTGTCAACCGAAAGCGCGACGGTCATTTTGTGTAGTGTTGGGGAGGGGTGTGAGCCTGAAGGTAAGCACCTCGAATGGCGGGGGGCAGCAGGGCACAGGTCAGGGCAAGTTAAACGTCCGCCATCGGCCAACGATCTAGCGCGGGGTCAGGGTAAGGAACGCAAGGTGAACCGAGGCGCTCCACTATACGGATTGAGCAGCATCGCTCCAGCAATTGTTTAATCGTTGTGGCATACATTTTTAGGCGTTCAGCTTTTAATTGTTAAGGGTGCTGCTATTAAGTGTTTTATTTATTTACGGATTGTATACAATAATGGCTGAGTATTGTGTGGCGTGTGGGGCGGGTATCTATGGGCTGTTTCCCAAAACAGCAATTGCTTATGCACCCCGGGCTTTATCTTGCCGAATCGCGTACCGTTAGATACCCCGCAAAACACAGCAATTGAGTCATTCGAGTCACGCGGTTTAATTAGAGCGCACTATATACTTATATAAACGCTAGTTCAGACAATAGGCTTACCGCCCACAAACTCGGACCACCTACGGACCTCGGGAGGGATCTCCTTCGAGCCGAGCATCTGCAGCTTTGCCGCTAAAGTTTTGGCAAATAGCAACGCTGTACGCGATTCGTTGAACAACGGAATACCGAAATCGATGGCATTGCGCCGCATGATGTAGTCCTCATCACTCAAGCTTTCGGCCCGCAGTTTCGCAAGGTTGATAACGGCAGAGATGTTCAATTCCTTAAACTGCTCGCCAAGACGACGTTTATCGGTTTTCGACAGTTCAATGAGTTTGTTCTGGATGCCACGGGCGTTCAAATACTCGGTAACCTCAGGTTTGGCAGTGAGAATATTGAACCCGAGCGGCTGAAGGATTTTGGCAACGTTCGCAACATGCTCAGCTTGTACGTCACCTCCCAGCAGCAACGACGACGGCGGCTTAGGCACCTTGAAGTTCATTATACTTTGCAAAGTTGCCCAGTACGCTTCCTCAAGGTCTTTCCCGAAGCAGGCAATCTCACCCGTGGACGCCATTTCGACGCCCAGGAAGGGATCAGCACCGGCAAGACGCGTGAAACTGAACTGCGGGACCTTCGTGGCGACGTAGGACCGCTTCACAGCCATCAAATCGCGCGGCTCCGGCACGTTTTCACCCAATAAGGCGCGGGTAGCCACATCAATGAAGTTGACCCCAAGAACCTTCGAACTGAACGGGAACGAGCGCGACGCCCGCAGGTTGCATTCGATCACTTTAAGGTTGTTCTGCTGATCCTTAATGACCTGCATATTAAACGGTCCCGTGATCTTGAACGCCTTGGCAACCTTCTCCGCGATCTCTTTCATGCGGCGTAGCACATCAGCATCCAAATTAACAGGAGGAAGAATCAGCGTGGCATCGCCAGAGTGGATACCGGCGTGCTCAGCATGCTCACTAACGGCGTGCACGAGCAATTCGCCCTTGTACGCCACGGCATCGACATCGATCTCCTCAGCTCCTTCGATAAACTTCGTGATAACCACCGGGTGATCGGGAGATACTGCCGCGGCATTCAGCAACTTCTGCTCCAAGTCGGCTTGAGAGTAAATCACGGACATTGCCGCACCGCTCAAAACGTAGGAGGGACGTACCAGTACGGGGTACCCTACTTCGTTGGCAAATTGTGCAGCACCCTCCACGGTGCTCAGTTCTTTCCAAGCGGGCTGGTCAACCCCAATTGAGTCTAGAATATTGCTGAACTTGTGCCGGTCTTCTGCATTGTCGATATCGTGCGGGTTTGTACCAAGAACATGGGCCTTGCCGTCTTCCTGCAGCCTCAGGGCAATGTTCTGCGGTAACTGCCCACCAACACTCACAACAACACCTGTGGCATGCTCTAATTCATAAATGTCCATCACCCTTTCGTAACTCAGTTCTTCGAAATACAGACGGTCGACCTCGTCAAAGTCGGTGCTGACAGTTTCCGGGTTGTAATTGATCATCACTGTTTTGTGTCCCGAAGCGCGCAGCGAGCGGGCAGTACTAACGGCACACCAGTCGAACTCCACCGATGACCCGATCCGGTAAACCCCGGACCCTAAAACGAGGGTGCCCTTATCGTCAAATTCAACATCATGTTTGCTGCCATTGTACGTCGTGTAAAGGTAGTTCGTGTCGGCAGGGAACTCAGCGGCAAGTGTATCGATTTTCTTGACCCACGGTCGAATGTTTAGGGACTGCCGGTACGCACGCACCTCATTCTCACTGGCTTTGGGGCTCATCATCAGCCCGATCTGCTTGTCGCTGAACCCTAACTGTTTCGCCTCGAGCATCGACTCGCGATCAATAAGGTGCAGCTCACCCACTTTCTCTAATTGCCGTTGCTTTTTAACCAAATTGTTCAGCTTGTATAAAAACCATTTGTCGATCTTTGTCAGGTCGTGCACTTTGTCAACAGTGTAGTTACGGTTCAACAAAGCTTCCATAACGGCCATCCACCTACGGTCGGTAGGGTTCACGAGTGTGTCTTCCAGCTCCTTATTTGTAGGGAACTCACCCTTCGGGGCACCTTGGAAACCAAGCAAAGACGGATCAACCATCCTCAACGCCTTTTGGAAACTTTCCTCAAACGTACGCCCGATCGCCATCACTTCACCCACTGATTTCATGGCCGAGCCAATCGATCTATTAACATGCCTAAACTTCGCCAAGTCCCAGCGCGGGATCTTCGTCACTACGTAGTCCAACGATGGCTCGAAATTCGCACTGGTTGTCTTAGTTACTGCATTCGGCAGTTCCGGTAATGTATGCCCCAAAGCGATCTTGGCAGCAGTGTAGGCCAATGGGTAACCTGTAGCCTTCGACGCAAGAGCTGAAGATCTGGACAGCCGTGCATTCACTTCAATGACGCGGTAGTCGAGCCCATCGGGCTGTAAAGCGTACTGGACATTACACTCGCCGACAACACCCAAATGACGGATAATCTTGATTGCTGCAGACCTGAGCATGTGATACTCCTCGTCGCTTAGCGTTTGCGAAGGTGCAACCACAATTGAGTCGCCCGTATGGATACCCAGGGGGTCGAAATTCTCCATGTTACAAACAGTGATACAGTTGCCATCCCTATCACGCACGACTTCGTACTCGACTTCTTTCCATCCCTTCAAACTCTTCTCCACCAAGATTTGCGGACTTAGACTGAGCGATTGCGACGCCAATTGCCGCAATTCCGCCCGGTTGTTCGCAAACCCAGAACCAAGGCCTCCAAGAGCATAGGCAGACCGCACAATGATCGGGTACCCGACTTTATCCGCAGCATCCAAAGCATCATCGACATTTTCCACGGCAATTGACTCGGCAATAGGGATATTGATCTCCTTCAAGGCCTGAGCAAAAAGATCGCGATCTTCACTGGTTTCCAAAGTTTTGATGGGCGTGCCCAACACTTTGACATTGAACCTATCAAGCACGCCCATTTTATCGAGGGCAATGCCGACATTCAAACCAGTTTGGCCACCAAATGTCAGCAAAATGCCGTCGGGACGTTCGCGTTCAATAATGTAACTGACGTACTCGGGAGTTACCGGTGCGAAGTACACTTCGTCGGCTAACGCATGCGACGTTTGGTTCGTGGCGATGTTAGGATTGACCAAAATCGTCTCCTTTTTCGCTTCACGTAGGGCTTTAATGGCTTGTGAGCCAGAATAGTCGAACTCGCCGGCCTGGCCAATTGAAAGACCACCGGATCCGATCACCAACACTTTGTTAACATCAACAAGCTCGTGCTGCTTCGGGTTGAGGATGCCGGCACCGGCGTACTGAGCACGGGCATTAACCGAATAAAAGGCGTGTAATCTCGACTTCCCGGGAGCGTTCCGCGTCTTGCGAACGGCAACAGAGCCCCAGGTTGTGGGGCGGTACCGCGCCAGCGTACGGAACATATGATCTACAGGTGACAGTTTGGGGGTTGAGGTAGTTTAAGGTGCAGCTGAAAAAAAATGACCTAAGCGGCCGTAAGCGGGGGAGTACGGCACCGACTGCTAGTTGGATAACCGATCATCCGCTGATAAATGCATCCTAGCAATATATGCGAGCTACATAATTTATTAGGTGGTTATTTGAGTGTTGTAAATGAAGAACGCTAGGTGTTGCGCGTGTTATCAGCTCGCTTACTTTAACCCGATTCGTATAAGTTAGGGTAGGGACCCTCGTGACGCAGCGGGAAAGAGTCACTGCCCAGCCGGTGACAACCTGAGTCGCAAATAAGTCTTATTTCAATATATAAAGTCAACTCGTTTCCGATCTGCATTCTAAAACTGAAGATATCACTGCTGGGATGCATCTGTGTAGATAAGTTGAACTACAGTTATAGATCTGATCCAAAAGTTATACTACGATTAAACTATGATTTAGTTTGCTCTGGTTGGGCTCCTTCGCGGATCGCACGCAGGGTCTCCTCGTCCAAGCTGCCCATTAACATCGGCAAGTATGTAACAACAAGTAAAGCACCCACCGAAAGCAGCACCATCGGCTGCATTGCAAACGACAAAATGCTGAAGCTTTCTCTATCTGCCACTAAATTCGGCCGGGTGTAGCGGGTTATATTCAGCGGGTACTCCACGGGGATGCCCTTCACATCCAAAGCAGAGTTTTCGGGCAAACGGCGCACGGTCCAGTCATCCTGGTCGTGCGCAGTGGCCACATACACGTATTCAAGCAACAATGTGTCACTGTCGAGCGACAAAAGGTACGGATTTTCTTCGGCAAGACCATAGAAGGCGAAAGTGCCGTTCTGAGTGACGGGCTGCCGCTTGAACTCCAAGGTTTTGGTGTCGCGCAGCACCATTGCTGTTGACTGAAAATCCATCTCTTCGAGCCCGGCAACTACGCCGTGCAGCGTGGCGGCCAGTGCTCCAACGAGCAGACCTGGATACAGCATGAACCCTCGTACCCTGGCCCTACACCTTGTATGTACGCTCGATGTGGTAACCTGACCGCCTTGCAACGAGGAGTACAACAGAAAAGCAGCATTGCGAATAGCAGCAAACCCTTCCAGGCTCGTCTCAGCCATTGTTTAGTCTAGTCGCTTGGTATCCGATACAAGTGCTATATACTTATGTAGATGTGTGTATTGTACAGTATACGTGCTTGTACAGTATACGTGCTTGTACTGTATAGTAGCTTGTACTGTATACCAGTTTATACTGTTCACCATCTTATACAATATACGTTCTTGTACTGTATAGTAGCTTGTACTGTATACCATCTTATACAGTATACGTGTTTGTACTGTATACCAACTTATACTGTATACCACCTTATACTGTATACCACCTTATACTGTATACCAACTTATACTGTATACCAACTTATACTGTATACCAACTTATGCTGTATACGTGCTTACACATTGTGCATACCTGTGTTACACCTGCACAGTATCGGGTGTGCTGGTCGATTATAGGTTACCTGTATTTAGCATTACAGATGGATGGGCCGCGTTTGCGGGTTGTGATCCGGCGATTCGGGCTTCTCGAATGCCGCGGAAGCCTTCGCCATGGTTGGCGACGACCGCGCCACAGCATTTGTGAAGTAGAAATTTGTAACCGGCGACGCCAGCGACTTCTTGCCCGACTTGCCGACCTTTAAAGAGGCCAGTTTCTTAACCGCCAGCTCCGCCAATTCCGAGCTTTCCAAAACATCGTGGCTCAAAAGGTTCGGAGCTAATTGTGACAGCCTCGTTTGCAGCTCTAAGTTCTTCTCATACGGCAACGGCACCCCTAACACATCGCTAACTGCCTTAACAACTTTCCAGTCTTCTCTTGCAGCACCGGGGGGGCCCACGGCCGCCCGCGACAGCTGCGCGCGGCCCTCGCTGTTCACGTACGTCGACGACTTTTCGGTGTATGCCGCACCGGGCAAGATCACATCGGCCAATGGCGCACCGACATCTCCATGGTGGCCCTGATAAATCACAAATGCGTCTGAAGGCACATCAACCTTTTCATCCGCGCCCAGAAGGTAAACAACCTTAGGCTTTGTGGCAGCCACTTCAGCAGACGGCACAGCGAACCCGATATCGTACAATCCTGCACGGCTAGCTGCCCTTTGCAGCACATTCAACCCGTTCCATTCCTTTGTCACTAAATTCTTGTTCGCCGATGCGAACTTCGCGAGTTTCTGCAACACAGCGGCATTGGTTTCCGCGACATGCGCACCAACAATGATCAGCGGGCGTTTCGCACTTGCTAGTTTCTTGCCAAATTCCGAGCTGAGCGCCTTGTCCAAACTGCTGGAATCGGTGCCAAGGTGGACATACTGGAACGTCGAGTCGAACTCGCTGCCCACCAGCCCGATCTCGACATCCGAATTGAGCCAGTGCTGCCGGAGCCGCGCATTCAACACGGCGGCCTCCCACCTTAGATTCGTGCCCACGAGCAGCACGACATCGGACTCGCTAATGTTCGCAAACGATGTGTTGAACAAGTACGACGCGCGGAGATCCACACCTGCCGGTAAGGGCTGGCTGCCGCCTTCAAAGTCGTGCGCCAGATTCTCGCTACCCAGCCGATTCGCCAAATCTTTGAGGGCCACGGCGGATTCGACATCGACTAAATCGCCGACAACGGCCTTGAACTCATTAGGTTTCAGCTCCAATTGCTCGATTTTCTCCTGGATCAACAGCAACGCATCCTCCCAACTTGCCGGTCTGAACTCGTTGTTTACGCGCACGAGCGGGTGGGTGAGTCGCTGCGTGTTCAAACCATCCACAGCGAACCGCGTCTTGTCAGAGATCCATTCCTCATTAATCTCGTCGTTCACTCTAGGTAAAACACGCAAGACGCTTTGTCCGCGCGAATCCACGCGGATATTGCTGCCCATGCCATCGAGCACGTCAATGGTCTCGGTTTTCTTTAATTCCCAGGGGCGAGCTTTAAAAGCGTACGGCTTCGAGGTGAGGGCACCGACGGGGCACAAATCAATGACGTTTCCGCTGATTTCCGACCGCAGATTACGTTCCAAGTAAGTACCGATCTGGATCTCGTTGCCGCGGCCGGTCATGCCGAGTTCGGGAGCACCGGCGACCTCGTTGGCAAACCGCACGCACCGAGTGCACTGGATGCACCGGTTCATGCTAGTTTTGATCAGCGGACCGATGTTTTTGTCCTCCGTGGCGCGCTTCCCGGCGATCTCGTGGAACCGCCCGCGGTCACTGCCGTACCTTAAAGTTTGGTCTTGCAAGTCACACTCGCCGCCTTGATCGCAAACGGGGCAGTCCAACGGATGGTTGCCCAAAATCATCTCGGTAACGGCTTCCTGGTACTGCTTGGCCTTCTCGCTGCGCGTGTGCACGACCATGCCGTTGCTGACGGGGAAACTGCAGCTCGCCACGGGTTTGCGGGCGTTTTCGACATCTACTAGGCACATACGGCAGTTTCCGGCAACGGCAAGCCGCTCGTGGAAGCAGTAGCGCGGGATCTGCACGCCGGCCTTCTCGATGGCCTGGATGAGCGCGGCGCGCGCGTCAATGGTGACCTCACGGCCGTCTACGGTGAGCGTAACGTCTTTGCGTACCGTGCGGGACACGGAGAACGCCCGCCGCAGGCTAGAAAGCGAGTGCGGCTTAAACCTCAGCATTTTCGGGTGCGGTTATGGGGGGGAAGGGCGTGATTAATCCACTCCCAGTAAGGGCAGGGTCAGCAAAACCCAGCCTATTTGATTGGCTGTATACCTGTGGGGGGGGATATGGCATTATACGCGATAAATAAATAAGTGTAATTAACTCGATGTATTTAACTAAGTATAATCAGCTAGTGTATTCGCTGTCTTTAGCGTATTTGGTATATTTAGCGTGTTTAGCGCGTTTAGCGTGTTTAGCAGGAGCCTTTTGGTGGGCGGGTCTGGGACCGCTAAGGCGCGCTGACAAAGTGAAAAATGTCATTGTTCAACGACGGCTTATTGTAGGCAGGCGCCCAGAACCACGGCGCAGGCCTCTATCAGCTTGTCAAGAGCGAAGTGAGGCACCAAACGAGAAGCTGAGGGTCGTGGCTTGGAGAACGGCTGCCTCCTACATACCGTATACACTTTACATACCTGAACCGTATACACCGTATATACCGCCTATAAAGCACTGTACACAGCCTACATTACTCTGTTTCACGTCTAAGTGTCTATTTTACGTCTAAGTGGAGGCCATGTGGTCCACATGAGATAAAGCGTTCATGGTACTGGGTGGGGTGCCATTGAGCACATCACCGACCATTGCCGAGCATTGCCGACCATTGCCGAGTATTGCCGACCATTGCCTATTTCATATAATTTGTAGCACAAATATTGCAGTCATTTCTGGTAATATTTCAGTGTTAAATAGCTATGTGCGATCGGCAGTGCTGGGCGCTCACGTGCTATGACAATCGCCGCCGTCTATTACATTGTGCGTCATAGGCTAAAAGTGAAAAAAAACCTACTGGCACTAAAGTAAACACAGTCCACCCCAAATGGCTGCGACAAGCACTTTAGTGACAAGTTCAAATGATGCAGTTGAGCAGGCAGTTGCGGCTTTGGGTGCGAAAATCGTGCGTGCAAGCAACAATCACCCCGATCCGTTGGCCGTGCTGGCCTCCCACGCTTCCCCTGAGGCCGGCGAGGCACCTTTAGCTTTCATTACCACTGCCCCGGACGTGTTTGTTGGTTTAGGCCATTTACAGCCATTGGCCAACACCCCGCTTGTTGTGCACGCCTCAGTAAACACGGAATTCGCGTTTGTTGCTGCTTTAATTTCGGCTAAGTTCGCGGTTTTGCAAAGTTTCGGTCCGGAAGATGCCCAGACCGTGGCTGTGGTTGCCGATCTCGTTGCCCGGCTGACTGGCCGGTTGGTGGTGCACTTCTTCACTCAAGTTGAGCGCTCAGCACCGTTCACGTGGAGTCCTGAGCTTGTAGGTGCGGCAATTGCCGCGGTGACTGAACAGCCTGCTAACTTGCCAGTTGGTGAAGCAATTAGTTTGGCGTTGAGCACGGCAGCTCAAGGGCTGGCACCGTTCGAGTACCGCGGCGATGCGAAGGCAACGCGGGCAATTGTGCTGTTTGGTAACAACGACGACGTGTTCCAGGCCGTTGCCCAAAGCGGCGAGCCTGTGGGTGTGTTGAGCATCAGGGTGTTGGCACCGTTCAATGCGAACGAGCTGATCGACGCACTTCCTCAAACGGTTACTGAGTTAAGCGTGGTCGAACAGGTGCAGCAGCCGGCCACTGCATTGTTACCGATCTTCCAATCGATTTTCGGCGCTGATGCTGCCCATCTCGAGAGGTTTAGTGCCATCAAATCGTTCAGATTAGGCCTCAACGTGTCTGGCGCAGACGTGCTGGCTGCCACTTTGCAGGCCGGCAAGGGCGAGCTTCTGGGTGACGAGATTGCTGTGGAGGAGAAAACTAAAGTGTCGTCGCAGCCCGACTCGCCTTACCTCAATGTTCTGCACCAGGTGTTCCCGCACTTACGGATCATCAACAATACTGATGAGGAGACCACGCCGGAGTATGCGTTTGGCCGGTTTCTTGCTAATGAAGAGCACCGCGCTAACTTGCTGAAACAGGCTGCCACCGATGTGAAATCCGGGAAGCTTAGCGGTGAATCTGCGACGGCATTGAGCCAGTGGTTAGTGGATCCTTACAACCAGTCATTGGTGCAGAAAATCAGCGAGCCCTTACGCTCGGAGTTTGCTGCCCAAGAATGGATTATTGGCAGCGACAGCTGGGCTTATGATGTAGGTATGTCTGGTGTGCACCATGTTTTGGCTTCAAACAAGAACGTTAAAATGCTGGTGATCGAATCCGCTGTGAATGCGACGGAGAAGAAGGATATTGGGTTGTATGCCATGTCGTTCGGCTCGGTTTACACGGCCTCGGTTGCTGTGTACGCCAACTACACCCAGCTGCTCCAGGCTTTGCTGGAAGCCCAGGCTTTTAAGGGTCCCGCCGTCGTTGTGGCGTACCTTCCCTACGGCTCCGACGGTGATGCCCTCGATGTTTTGAAACGCACAAAGGCAGCTGTCGAATCGGGGTTCTGGCCGTTATACCGATACAACGGTGAAGACATTATTCTTGACAGCTACGTTTTAAAGAAAGGTTTGCAAGAGTTCTTGGATCGCGACCAGAAATTGACGATGCTCGCTAAACGCAAGCCGCAATTGGCCCGCACGCTTGCCCAGGGCAGTGCTGCCGTGGCCCGCAGCCAGCAGAAGCAGCGTGCCGAACAGAGCTATGCTGCTTTACTCGAGGGGATCAGTGGGCCACCCCTATTGGTTTTGTATGCGAGCGACGGCGGCCAAGCCGAGGGTGTGGCCAAAAAGCTCGCTCGGAGGGCAGCTGCTCGGGGGTTGAAAAGCCGCGTATCGGCATTTGACGATGTCGAAGCTGAGGATCTCGCGAACGAGCAGAATCTGGTGTTTGTAACCTCAACGGCGGGCCAGGGTGAGTTCCCCCAGAATGGAAGGCAGTTGTGGGAGCAGTTAAAGCAAACCACGGTGGATTTCGGTGGAGTGCACGTTGCCATTTTCGGTATGGGTGACTCGCAATACTGGCCCCGCAAGCAGGATAAGCACTACTACAACAAGCCGTCTAAGGACCTGGCCAAGAGAATGGCCGTGCTGGGCGCCCAGGAACTCGTTGAGTTGACGTTAGGCGATGACCAGGATGCTGATGGCTGGTCCACTGGGTACAAAGTGTTTGAAGATGAGCTGTGGAAGGCGTTGGGCGTTGACCAGGTAGACGGTGGAGACGAGCCGCCGCCGCTCACGAACGAGGACATGAAACGCGAATCCAACTATTTGCGAGGCACGATTGCCGAGGAGCTGTTGGACCGCAGCACTGGTGCTATTAATGCCGTGAACCAGCAATTAACCAAGTTCCACGGTATTTATATGCAGGATGACCGCGATATCCGTGAGGAACGCAAGCAGCAGGGTCTCGAACCAGCGTATTCGTTCATGGTGCGGGTTCGATTACCCGGTTGCAGGGCCACACCTAAGCAATGGCTGGCGATGGACCGGTTGTGTGACGAGCGCGGTAATGGCACGTTCAAAATCACGACGCGGGCAACGTTCCAGCTGCACGGTGTCATCAAAGAAGATTTGAAGCCCGCGATCCGCGGCATGAACGCCGTGTTGCTGGATACCGTTGCGGCATGTGGTGATGTGGATAGGAATGTCGTTACCAGTGCGAGCGTGCACTCAGCAGCGGTGCATGCCGAAGTTGCCGAAATCGGCAAACAAATCAGCGAGCATTTGTTGCCGCGCACGACGGCCTACTACGAGATCTGGCTGGAAGGTGATGAGCCCAGCGATGTTGAGGGCTATAAGGAGGCAGTGGAAACGCGCACTGAGGGCCCCGTAAAGAAGGCCAAAAAACAGTTAGTCGCTCAAAGTCCTCCTGTTCTGGCTGAGGGCGCCCCGGATGAGGAACCCTTGTATAAACAGCTTTATTTGCCTCGCAAGTTCAAGATCAACATTGCAGTGCCGCCATACAACGATGTCGATGTTTACGGCCATGACATTGGTTTGATTTCGATTATCGAAAACAACCACGTTTTGGGCTTTAATGTGCTGGTAGGTGGTGGCATGGGCACCACGCACAACAACCGGAAAACGTACCCGCGCACAGGCTCGTTGATTGGCTACACACCGAAGGAAAAAGTGTTGGAAGTGTGTGAGAAAGTTATGCTGGTCCAGCGCGATAACGGCGACCGTACGAACCGCAAACACGCCCGTCTGAAGTACACGATCGACGACATGACCCTCGAAGGGTTCAAGGCCGAGGTCGAGAAGTACTTAGGTTACGAATTGGCCCCCGCGCGCGAGCACCCTGCATTCACTACGAATGTCGACAGTTACGGCTGGGTGCGTGACGAGGAGGGTAAAAACCATTTCACGACGTTTGTGGAGAATGGCCGCGTGGAAAACACGCCGGAGTTACAGCACCGCAGCGGGTTCCGGGAGCTTGCCCATTTGATGCAAAAACTTGACCAGGGCGAGTTCCGGTTGACGGCGAACCAGCACATTGTGGTTGCTGGGTTTGACGATGCTGCGAAGCCCAAGGTGGATGAGGTGTTGCGCAAGTGGAAGCTTGACAACGTGTCGTTCAGTGCATTACGGCTGAGTTCGGCTGCCTGTGTTGCGTTCCCGACGTGTGGGTTGGCAATGGCTGAAAGCGAGCGGTACCTGCCCGTGTTGGTTTCCAAGTTGGAGGCGGCACTCGAGGAGTACGGTTTGCGTCACGACAGCGTTGTTATGCGCATGACCGGTTGCCCCAATGGTTGTGCTCGGCCCTGGCTGGCTGAAGTCGCGCTCGTCGGTAAAGCTTACGGTGCGTACAACCTGATGCTGGGTGGTGGGCATGTTGGCCAACGTCTTAACAAGTTGTACCGCTCTTCGTTGAAGGAAGACGAGATTCTGGACACGCTTCGGCCTATGTTCAAGGCGTGGGCGCTCGAACGACAGGAAGGCGAGCCGTTCGGCGACTTTGTGATCCGGAAGGGGATCATCAAGGCAACGCGCGAGGGCAAAGACTGGTGGGACGATGTTGAGCCCGGTTTAGAGTAAATACAAAAGTCATATCTAATTATGCAAAGTTTAGCACCAAGCACCATAGCGCAAGATAGTTTGTGAGATGGTGGATCATGAATGCATGTTGGGGAGCGTAAACAACGGCGTACGCTGCCATGTACACCACAATGGCGAGCGTAAGAGCGCGAACCAGTGGGTGTTTGTTGTGAGGTGCTTGGTTCGGTACATGGAAAACGTATAAGGCGATCGGCAGCACCGACGTGATGTTACGCACGGCGGCAAAGCTCCATAGCCATTCCAAGCTCGAGTTCCGTAGCCACACAATTACAATGGGCGCATCCACAACCGCCGCCCACATAAGGATTTGCGCAACGACAAACTGGAAGTCCTTGTGGTCGCGGGTCTTAAGCAGCTGGATGAGTGCAAGCACGAGCATCGTGGTTTGGTACGGCACAACGTAGAACACCGCGCACATCACGGTCAATTCAACAACGAATTGAGAGCGCGTCTTAACGAAATGCCCCGGTTTAGTAAATCGGCCTCGGAAAAGAAAATCGCGGAGTTTTAACAGTCCTATTGATGCCAACACCACGAGCAGCACGGCACCACTGGTCAATGCAAACAGCACTAAAGGCACCCACCACATTCGTGCGTCCGAGTCGCCAGTAAGCAGATCATGAGTGTCGTAATTGCGTAAATGCAAGCTTGCTGCCGTGGCAGATTCACTGGGGAACTGGACACTGCGTGCCAGCGTGCGAATTAAAGGGAAACTCAGCAATACTTGAGCCAGGGCCACGAACCCAGCCAGTAGTAGTGACAGCTTACCATTTATAACATTCCACACTGCCCTTAACATTGACGAGCCCGCGATTCGAGCCACTAAAGCAGCAATCAGCACGAGCGCATACGGCCAGCATGCCGTGAGCGTGCGGTAGTGCTGGGCAATGTTCGCAAACGTAGCTGGCCAATTAACTTTAACTGCCACTGTGGTTTCCCCATCGACATCCAAGATTTGCAACCGCAGTCGGCCCGGCATCGGCTGTCTAAATGGCACATACGGTCCCGCAGAGTACCACATGAGCTTGGCATGCTTTAATAGTTGACCGTAAACCCGCACCTCGTTACGCGCATGCTGCGCAATCGTTACTGGTTGTGTAGTGTCCACTGTGTAACTTATCAGGCTTGAGCGTGCCGGAAGCACAATTTCCGTGTCCTGCTGTACAGTAAATTTCGCTGCACGGCCCCATAACATTGAGGTCGAGGCCACAATAGGCTCGCCATCAACTTGCCGGGCATACTGGCCCAATTTGTGTTGCACAATTGCCATTTTTTCCGCGTTTGGCAGCGTACGTCCGGGACTAGTGTGATTAGCGATCTCCGCGATCGTTTCCAAGAGAACCTGGCGTAGCTCCACGCACCACACGATCGCTAAATGGTCAATTCCTAGTCCAACATTCGGCACTTCATAAGTAAACCCCGAAAACCCGCCCAGGGAATCAGCCAGGGTCATTGCCGGTGGCACCAACAAGTCCATATGCCCGCCGGCCAATGCAATCAGCGAGATGTCGCTATCATCTGGTTTATTCCGCCACCATTGACCCACGACATCGTAAAGTTGCGTGACATCCCTATCAAACGTGAGCGGTGGGTGAGCATGCGGCGTGCTCAACGTCAGAATGGTGTTTATACTTTGCGGGATATAATTGTTTAAGGTAACCAGTGTACGAGCAACAATGCCGCCCATTGAGTGGCCCACAATTATCACTGAAGTCGGCGGGTGTTCATGATGTTTATAAAGCTGTAAAATGTAGGCAATTGCCTCGTTCACAAAAACTGCTTCGTTTACTAGTGACCGGCCATGCATAACGCTCATATCCTCGTTCAAATCGGCTAAAAACCAATCGAATTCTGGCCACAGAGATGCCAGGGATGCCATTGCCCTGCCTTGAAAGTATGATCCCACGTTGCCGGGAATGAAAAGTACCGGTGTACCACCCAGGTTCGCCGCATCTCTTTCATCTCTGAATTGTGGCACAGTGTCATCCTCTCTGAACAAGTATAAATTGTACTTACTGCTTTTAGGCGTGGCAGGAGCGGGCATGTCAAGTTTCACGCAGATCGGTGTTGTATACCGCCAACTTATTGAACACAAATTTGGATCATTATAAACCGATTGCAGGCCCCAGAAGATTAGTACGAGCGAAAATGTACCTAATAGGAGCCAACCGGGGAGTCGTGCCATAGTAAACGATAGTGCCACGAGCCAGTCAGGGTTAGAAGACTTATGTAGATCGTCCGGTGCATGGGGGAAAATATCGCCCCATATCTAAGGTTGACCGTATCAAGCGGCTTGAAAAATAGCTGGCACCTTACTTGACCGTATCTCGGCCAAGCTCATAAAAGTTTCAACTTTGGATGTCGTCGTCGAAATATATTGGCCGCACCGCGCTTGGGTTGGCACGGACATGGCACCATATTGACGTGGCACGCGATCCACGGCCATTAGGTCGGCTGGCTTCGTCGATAGCCATCGTCCTGCAAGGTAAACACAAGCCCGTGTACACTGAAGGCAGCGATTGCGGCGACTACGTGGTTGTTACGAACTGCCAGCATGTATATGCCACGGGGAAAAAAGAGCAGTATAAACTTTACCGTTCACACAGCGGCCGCATTGGCAACCTTCATGAGATTTCCATGGGCGATTTACGAGCACGCCAGGGCGGTGGCGAGCTGCTTAAGCGCGCTGTTTCCGGCATGCTGCCCAAAAACCAGCTTCGTAAAGCGAGATTAGACCGTTTGAAAGTGTTCGAAGGCAGCGAGACGCCGTATGCTGGCAATGTCATCGCATTCCATGATGACCAGGCTTAAATACATGTACATATCAACTAATTTGCTGGCCGAGTATTAAGCCGACGTTTGGCAAGTGGCGATAAAGGCGGGCTCTTACAGCGCTTCGCACCTTGACCATTACGCACGTCCTCTAACCGCATCAAGCGGAAAGTTTCCTGCCACGAATGGGTCCGTTGATTAAAATCAACGTTTAGTTTCTCGCACTCCTGGCGGCTAATCTTGTGGAACACGCTGAACTCGGTAGAAAGAGGCATGTTTACCACGGGGCAGGGGCACGCCACAGTAGCCACTACCAACAAGCAACCAACAGCAGTAGCAAACAAACAATATAAAGCAGTAGCAAATAAGCAAAAACTAGTAGCAAACAAGCAAACAGTTAGCAGTATCTAACGAGTTAACCACTATTTAGCGTGGAAGGCTCGAACATCACCATGTTTAGCAACATTCTTGTATCCCACCAGGAATTTTACAGCATATATGACATAGCCTGAGCTCTCAGCCTTTACGTGACATAGACAGTGTATGCTGTGTATCACCAACGGTCCGTGTTCAGAGGCCGTATACTGCATAGCCTGTATTGCAGCCTTGAACAGCCATTGAACAACTTGCATGAAAAACGTATCCATTACATCCCCCTAACAATTCACAAATTTCACTTTTGACCACCTACAATAACAACTACCTACAATAACAACTACCTACAATAACAACTACCTACAATAACAACTACCTACAATAACAACTACCTACAATAACAACTACCTACAATAACAACTACCTACAATAACAACCACCTACAATAACAAC
>JAJMBI010000076.1:0-22728 GCA_030572815.1 Starmerella asiatica | reverse complement strand
ACCTACAATAACAACTACCTACAATAACAACCACCTACAATAACAACCACCTACAATAACAACCACCTACAATAATCTATACATGTTGATCTACTGACGCTGGTTAGGGTAACACCGAACATGTTGGAGGCAACGATGGTGGTGCTCGACACCACCGAATACATGCGGAACGGCGACTTTTTCCCCACTCGGCTTGGCGCTGAGCAAGAAGCAGCTTATGCTGTGTTCAGTGCGAAAATGAAATCGAACCCGCAGAACACCGTCGGGTTAATGACGCTGAGCGGCACCGTCAAAGTTAGCTTTGTTTCGAGCGGCGGACGCTACCAAACGGGCCTTCGCGAAACGGTAATTGACCGGTCAGCCAAGCCAACGTTGTCGTCGGCGATCCAGGTGGCGCAGCTGGCTCTCCGCCACCGCCAATCCCCGCAACGGCAACGGATCGTGGTTTTCATTGGTTCGCCTGTGTTGGACAGCGAACGCGACCTTTTAAGGCTGGCTGCTCGGTTGAAAAAGAATGCGGTTGCGCTTGACATCGTGAATTTTGGCCAAGAAGGCGAGAATGCGGCGTTGCTGCAACAGTTTGTGGATGCCACGAACGCCGGCGGCGAGCACGCCTCGCATTTTTTGGATGCACCGGCCGGAACGGACGAATTGGCCGATAAAGTCTCGCGGAGTGCCATTTTGAACGCTTCTGGACCGACTATGTCTGGGTTTGGCGGTGAGGAAATGGACATGGATGATGACCCTGAATTGGCTATGGCATTGAGGATGTCGCTCGAAGAGGCCCACCAGCGGGCAGCAGCGGAGCAGGCGAGCACTTAAACAAACATATAAGCACCTAAACATGCAGCTAACTTAGACAGCACATGCAGCTAAACAGAACATGCAGCTAAACAGAACATGCAGCTAGCACTTAAACAGCACCTAAACAGTACTTAAACATGCAGCTGAGTACTTACATAGCTTAAACATGCAGCTGAGCACTTACAAACAGCTAAAATAAGCGGTTCGATACAATTGACTACATTCAATTCATCAAAGCATGTTCATGGTCACTTGATGGTAGTGAAACCGTTCAGGCAGCGGGTAATTGATTGCGGCTACTGTAAAACTTCACAGAATGTCAATTATTTGATCAATTAGTTACGGTTAATCACTATGAGCAGCTCACGCTTCAGTGGAGGTAGGTGAGATTGACAACCATTCACAATTAGCGGAGCACTGTAGATTTTAATGCATTAGTGTTGATGATATGGACGAGTCGTATGAGAAGCAAGTCATGCCTAGGTGATGATCGATGACGGACTAGACCAATTAGTTGTGGTAGGTTGAGCCGCTCGGGCTTCAGTGTAGCGGGTAGCTACGGTTGATGACACCATTCAATCAACATCAGGTGTACATCTTAAAGCATTAAGTTGGTTTGGGCTAGTCAATGACGTATGAGGTGATGCCGGGCCCAAGGCTGTTCCAGTACACATGGTTTAAGTAGTTATACATCACTTGTTAGCAATTAATAATATTTAAGTATAAGTTACCGTGTCGTAACACCGCTGCGGTCCGTGTAAAGCCTTGGTGCGATGTTCATCGACATCAACTCCTGGAACAACAGCTTAGCCGCGTACGGCACGTAAACCTGGTAAATTTTTGTTTTGTTTTGGCACGAGCGGCATTCGAACTGGTTCTTTTTCAGGTTCGCAATCACCGTCATCAGCCCACACACGCCACATACGTGCACGCGGAACGCATCGCTCGCCTCCATCAGCCGTTCTTTAAGGAAGGCAGCGGCACCATGGGCGATCATGCAGTCACGCTCCATTTCACCGAACCGTAACCCGCCATCACGGCTACGTCCTTCAACGGGCTGCCTCGTCAAAATTTGTACGGGACCTCTGGCCCGCGCGTGGATCTTGTCATCGACCATATGCCTCAATCGCTGGTAGTACGTCGGGCCAAAGAACACTTGAGCAACGAGTTTACGCCCAGTGTGTCCATTGTACATGATTTCGAACCCCCTAGATTGGTAGCCGTGATTCCGCAGCAATTTACTGACGGCGTCCACAGTAACTTCAGTAAACGGCGTGGCATCGCCCTCTAAACCGGAAAGGGCACTGACCTTCGACAAAAGACACTCAATCAAGTGGGCGACGGTCATTCGAGAAGGAATGGCGTGCGGGTTGATGATCAAATCGGGCACTAAACCTTCAGCAGTGAAGGGCATGTCCTCGTGCCTATACGTGATGCCAATCGTACCTTTCTGACCGTGACGCGACGCAAACTTGTCGCCGATTTGTGGCACCTTGGTTGTCCGCATCCGCACTTTGACGAACCTAAGACCCTCCTGGTTCGTGGTTAACAGTACCTGGTCCACAATACCGGCCTCCGTCGACCTTAGGGGTGTCGAAGCATCACGCTTCGTGTGGAATTTCGTGCGTTGGCCCAACTCCTCGGTATCAGGAGGGATCGGGGCGGTTTTACCGATAATAATGTCCTCCCCAGAAACCCGCACGCCCGGAATCGCCAGCCCATCCTCGTCGAGCTTGTCGTACGTCCCGTGCTTCAGCCGTAGAGTGTCTGCCCTCGTGGGCTTTTCAAACTCTTCAACAACGGACATGCCGATCCGCCGCTCTTGGTCCAAATAAGATCGGAAAAACAGGGATCTAAACAGCCCACGATCGATACTCGACTGGTTCATGATCATCGAATCCTCTTGGTTATAACCGGAGTAGCACAGAATGGCCACGATCGCGTTTTGACCGGCCGGCAACTCGCGGAATTTCAGGTACTCCATCGACCGCGTGGTGGCCAACGGCTTCTGTGGGTAGTACAAGATGTTCGCCATCGTGTCCATCCGTACGTTGTAGTTCGTAAGGAACACGCCCATCGCCTGTTTACCCATGGCGCTCTGGTACGTATTACGCGGCGACTGGTTATGATCCGGGAACGGGATGATCGACGCGCAAATGCCCAGAATCATCGAGGGGTGAATCTCGCAGTGCGTCCATGTTTGCGTTGTTGACGATGCTGTGGGTTTCAGCCGGCTGCTCGCGGTCAATTCTAACTCTGCCTGGGCAGCTGCGGCAGCTGTGACGCTGCTGTTGCCGGTGACGGCCTGCTCTCCATCGATTTCGGTTTTGAATTCTTGATCGTCTAACTTCTGCGTTTCCTCGTGCTGCCCACGGCTCAATTCCAGGTCTTCGGGGGTCATCGCGATCATTGCCGTTTCCTCTTCCTCGCCATCAATGTACTCCACGATTCCTTGCGATACCAACGAGCTCCATCCGAAGTAATCCTTGGACTCAGGAGTCAACCCGTAATCCTCGGTGTGCAGAAGTTGCATAACATGGTCCTTTGTCAGTTTTAACTCACTGCCATTCTCTACAACGAAGAGGGGACGGTATACGCGGCCTGCATCAGTAAGGATTTTGAATTCCTGCTCACGGATATCGCGTACAATCGTGATCTCAGGAGAAATATCGCCTTTACGACGCAGGTTGCGCATCGTCTGCGCCAGCAACGTCGGCTCGCGGTGCACACCGACCCACACGCCATTCACAAACACGCGCGTCACGTTTTTAGAATCCACAGGGTTGAAATCCTCTAAAGGTTCCATGCCCCATTCCTGTAAAAAGAAAATGATCGGTTCCGAAGGAGAACCCACCGAAATACCGGTCATCAAGCTGAGGTTCTTGACCAACCCACACGCCTGGCCCTCAGGAGTTTCGGCGGGGCACACCAATCCCCAGTGCGTGTTGTGCAGCTGCCGCGGTTTAGCGATCTTACCGTCCTTGCCAATCGGCGTGTTCGTCCGCCGTAAATGTGACAAAGTCGACGAGAAAGTGTACCTATTTAAAACCTGCGACACGCCAGCCTTCGTGGACATCGCGCGTTTCTGATCGCCCCAGTTGCCCGTGGCCAGCGAGTACTTCAAACCGTTCGTGATCGTGTTAGACTTGACTGCCAGCGTCAGGTTAAACTCTTTGTTGGACTCAATACATTTCTGCATGTACCGGAAAATGTCTCTAGTGAGTTTCTTGAACAGCATCCTGAACAAGTTTGCCAACAAGGGACCGGCAAGGTCCAAACGTTTCTTGCCAAAATGGTCACGGTCGTCCTGCTCGCGGCGGTCGAGCGCCACAAGCAGCAGTCGGTGCACCATGTAGCCAAAGAAATAGGCCTTGCGGGACTCGTAACCCTCTTGTTGCGTAATATGCGGCAACAATTCTTTTTGCAAAATGTCCCGCGCGTACCGGATCCGCTTATCCTTAGAAATACCTGTTACCGTGCCACGCCGGCCGATGTAATCAAGGGCAACTTGCCGGTCCTGCACGAAAAACCCTTCTTCAATGCAGGGTCTCAACGCTTCAAGCATCTGCCAGTCGTTCTGGTCGTAGCAAATATGCTGCAAAATATCCCCATCGGGAACCACTCCCAGTGCGCGGAACACCAACACAATGGGGATATCTGCTCTAACATACGGCAACGTCGCCTTAATTGTGCGATCTTTAGCGAAAAGTTTGAGCTGCATCGTGCTAATTAACCGGCTGCCCTTCTCAATTGCCGACCGGATCTCGGCCGTGTACGCCACAGGACTGTTTGCGGGCTTCTTAAACACCTGAACAATGTTGGCGGCACTGCGTTCCTGAGCAATCAACACTTTTTCACTGCCATTGATAATGAAGTACCCACCCTGGTCGTAAGGGCATTCATCAAGGGCGTAGAACTCGTCGTCGCGTAAACCTCTTAACATACAGAAGTTTGAACGGACCATAATCGGCACTTTGCCAATATAAACCTTGGAAATCGGCTCCTCGGGTTCATTAGGATCGGGAAGCCACTCTTCCTCGTCGTCGGGGTCTCCGGTGTCCCGCTGGTACAAAGTACGCTTATGCATGTCCACGTAAAGCGGCGACGAGTACGTGAGGTTGCGGTTCCGCGCCTCCTGCGGGTACATTGCGTGCGTGGACCCATCCGCCTCGGTCATCGTTGGCTTGGAAAGGTAAATTTTACCAAACGTGATCTCGTACCGTTTGTTGATATTATCGTCTGGCGTTGAGTGCTGGGCCGGTTGGTCAACAATCAAGTGTTTGTCCTCCCACACGAGCTCCTGGATCGTTGTTTCAATGAATTCATCGAAGGAGTCGAGCTGCTGTGACACAAGGCCTTTCTCGTTAAAGAACGAGGAGATGACGGTCCAGCAGTCCTCGCTGGTGATCTCGCTGCTGTCGTCATACGCGTACGGATCCTCTTCTTCAAGACTGAGCCGGGCTGTGGGGTCCGTGGGGGGCACCGCACTCCGTTCCATCGTCATGGCGAAATCTGTAACCGTTAGCTAAGTCGCCACCCGTACCCTCGACATATCCCAAGCCACAACCACCCATCACACCCACATCTGTCCATCTGTCCCACGTACTATATTAGTTCTATGTAAAATCCCACGTACATGTAAAATTCCACGTACAGTCCCACGTACAAGCTCTATATAAGTCCCTCCCCATCTCTACACCAGTACTTTGCTATGTTGTCCACTGCGTAACTATTACTTTAACCTACTGCAGTTTGACAATGCTACTACTATTTGGCACTATGAACGCACTTCTTGGTGCTGCTGATAACTAATCTCCGTAACTGCTGATCTAGCTGATCTACGAGCTGCATTGAACATCGTCAAATCGGTTCAGATCTGCACGTGACTATGCCTGGCCCATGCCCTGACCTTCGTCATCATGGCTACTATGCCTGTACACATACTACGCGGCCTATACTACGCGGCCTATACTACGCGCGGCCTATACTACGCGGCCCAGTACATACTATTGCATATATATACTGTAATCTCACGCCCACACTACGCGGCCCATACTAAGCGGCCCAATAACCAAAAAAAACTGTGATCTAACCAGTAGTAATTGGCCCGATCGCCCATACTGAGCCACATGCATTTTCCACACACGCTTCCCCTTTTCTTCTAAGTAATATAATATAAAATATAATTAATCCGTTTTTGCCGATACGCACACGTGGGACGCACGCGCGCGGCGGGTCCTCGGGCAGGTCTCACGTGCCGGCGCCCTGCTAAAAACGACAACTGAGGTGGATGTTGTCGCCGAACCACCCGATCCAACCAGGGGCCGTGCAGTTCCCCTCAGTTGCATCGGCGCCATCGGACTGGTCCAACCCGCAAGCCGGCTCGCGCTGGCACGCGCGCCGCAACTCGGGCCGCGCGGCGCACCCCGGCCGGCGCCGCAGCCGCGCCAAAAGCTTGTCGGAGCACACGCAGGATGCCGTGAAAGTCGTGGCTCCGCCAATCAGCCTATCGCTGGTGTTTCTGTGCGTTTTGTGGTACCTCTCAAGCGCGCTTTCGAGCAATGTTTCTAAGGGAATTTTGCAAATATTCGGCTACCCGGTCAGCCTGACAATGATCCAGTTCGTTTATGCGGCATTTTTTTCAGCATTGACGCTGGCATTGGCCCACAGATTCCCGTCTTTGACGCGTGCGTTCCCGAAAAACACGATTTCCACTTCGGGCATGCCCGACTTCAGAGCCCCCGGAGTTTTGGCAAGCACAGCTCCAATGGCCGGTTTCCAAATTGTTGGACACATTTTCTCGCACTCCGCAACTTCCCAGATCCCAGTATCGCTCGTCCACGCCATCAAATCGCTGAGCCCGCTGCTTACTGTCGGCGTGTACACATTCGCATTTGGCATGCGGTACAATATGAGCACGTACGTTTCCTTGGTACCGCTGACACTGGGTGTCATGATGGCGTGTGCCGCTGAGTTTAGAGCCCGGCCGTTACCGATATTCTATGCATTGATGAGCTGTATAGTGTTTGTTTCGCAAAATATCTGGTCTAAGGGGTTGTTAACCACAGGAACAACCAAGGTGGGCCACGGAAGTGGCACGAAAATGGATAAAATCACGATCATATTTTGGTGTGCGGCCGTGGGGTTCATTGGCACGCTGCCGATCTGGTTGCTGAGCGACGGGTGGCGCGTGCTTCGCCATGGATTTACATTGCAAAACGGGGGCACGATCTGGCAGTTTTTGGTGCTAACAATCACCAACGGATTCACGCATTTCTGTCAAAACTTGCTGTCGTTCATGATTTTAGGGTCTATTTCGACAGTGGCATACTCAATCGCCTCGCTGTTAAAGCGCATCTTTGTTATGACTGCAGCGATCATCTGGTTCGGGCAGCCGGTAACTGGAACGCAGGGGTGGGGGATTTTCATAACGTTTGTGGGGTTGTACATTTACGACCGGTTCGGGTCGAAAACCTCCGGTAATGAGGCGAACGGCGAGTCGGTGCTCCCGCGCTAATTTATTTATTATGTACAGAGTTAGATTCTTGCAACTTGCCCGGCCACGGGCTGCCTTCAATAGACTGTATCGCCATCATATGCTCACAGCCACAACTGTGCCCACAGCCACAATAAACGTGCTTAGCATGCAAACCGTGAAATTTTGTTTGAGCTTCCATGACTATGGAGGGAATACTACGTGGTAGGAGATTGGTGAGAATCTATAGCAATACAATTCACTATCGTATGACCTATTATGCCTATATGCAAGGTACCTTCTGGTGATCGGTGGCCTCATTAATTGCGCCCAGCCATTAACATATATAGGTATCGTAAATGTGTAGCAACTTGCCTGGCCAACGGGCTGCCTTCAATAATGATACACAGTTTAGCTTTCTTTTAATAAATGTCGTGCCATATACAGCCACAATGCATAAAGCCTGCATTTATATAAACATGGCATGCACACCGTGAACCTAATGAGCATCTATTTCAATGGATTCGCGACTATAAAGGCAACCTGCCACGGGACAGGTGAGATTGCATAGCATCACCATCATATATTATTACCGGTCTATATAGAGTGCATGGTACTGGTGATTGGTGGCTATTGTGCCCAGCCATTAGCGTATATAGAGGCTGGGCTTTTGGTTCGCCCAATACATATTAATGACCCGCCGGCCGTTTACCAGTTAATCGGGCCACCAATTCCTTCGCCATGTCGCCGACTCCAACCATACATACCGTTTGCCAGCAACCCAGACCGATGCGCGGGGTGACTCCGCGGTACAATCCCTTGAGCCCGTTCTGTGAATACACGTATTTAATGGCCCCCGCCGTGGTTAATTTGGCCGGCCGGTTCGGATCAGCCGTTTTAGACTGCATTTCAATACGAGCAACCTCAATTGGCTGGTTCCACGTACTAAGACCACCGCCAATGGCCGAGGCCAGCACCTTATCTGCTGCGCCGAGCTTCCGGTCGTGGTCATAACCCCTTAACTTCCTGATCGAGTCCTCAGCAAGCCGGGCGAGGCCAAACCGCGAGCCCCAGTTTGTACACTGACGTACAGCCACGGCATTCACGCCCTTGTTGATACCCCGCAGCCCTTCGCGGCGGTAAATGTCGGCAAACACGGCGAATGTCGAAGGGGGTTTCATCCCCGCTGCTGCTTGCTTGCTGCGGGTGATTTCCACGGTTTTCATGCACGTGCAGAACCCGACGCTCAGGTATGCTTGCGCAACACCACCGACCATCCCGCCCGCAATCCCGGCGGCGAAATGGCCGAAGTTAGCGTACCTTTTTGCGGCATACTCGACTTCGCTCGACGTGAACAGCAAAACCGCTCCCTTTGTCGAGGCCTCGATCCACGCCCACGGGATCAAACCCTGCCAGAACCCAAACACTCCGCCGCGGCCCCAAATCCGCTGAATCGCGCCGGCAAACGAGTCGCCACGGTGAGCGGCCATCGTCGTTTTAACAACTTCGAGGGGTTGGCCAAGCGTCGTGACCTCGAACAGGTTCAGGCCTGCCCCAAGCAGCAGGTTGCTGAAATTCACGGGTTTTTTCTTGATCTCAGTGGGTGGCACCATGGGAAAAATGGGTGGTGAAATATTAAACTGCTATTAAATGAAGTGGTGTTTTGTTGGGCAAGGGAACCGCGTTCAGGGTTAGTGGGCCACTGCATAATGTGGCGATGGCCGTGACGTTGATGCGTAAGGGCACACATCTCAGGGGGGTTCAGGGCGCGTGCTGGGCGAATCGCGCGCCAGGTATTCGCCCCATGGCAGTTATCGTGCAAGGCGCATATCGGAATATAAATCGCGCCATAGCGTGGCATAGTACAAATATGCGGGAAATGCATTATTAGACGCATAAGTTGTTGCCGGTGCTGTTGTTGATCCCAACGTTGACCGCTGCCCGCGTCGCCGTAACGATCGTACCCAATTGTTCCCCGGCCCTAGTGGTGCCGATTCTACCGGTTCCGCTGCACCCTTAACTGGAAAGTATCGGATCTACCGCTGAACATCGGTATAAAAAAGGGCTGAAATAGCTAGAAAAATAAAGTTTTTCTTTATTGCTAAATAACGCTAGGCGGTGCTAAACATCGCTAGGCGGTGCAAAAGTTAAGCGATGTATTAACGGGCAGCTGGTTCGTGCTGCACCCTACGCATACAATGCACTGAGTTAATGCTGAACATAGTCAATGTGATTGTGAATGCTAGGCATAAAGCAGCTACTGTTGTACATCGCTACACACGACCTTTAAACGAATCAGCTACGCAATGGCCATGCCACGTACATAGACGTACACATACACGTACACATACACGTACACATACACGTACACATACACATAGACATTGGACATAGACATTGGACATTGGACATACATATTGGACATACATATTGGACATATATATTGGACGTATACATTAGACGTACACAAAGACGTATGTATAGTACACATTGGACTTACACATTAAACGTACACAAAGACGTATGTATAGTACACATAGACGTACACATAGACATATGCATTGTATATAGACATTGGACATACATATTAGACGTACATATTGGACATATACATTAGACATATACATAAATGTATGTATAGTACACAGACGTACACAAAGACGTACACAAAGACGTACACAAAGACGTATGTACACAGACGTACACATTGGACGTACACAAAGACGTATGTACACAGACGTACACATTGGACGTACACAAAGACGTATGTACACAGACGTACACATTGGACGTACACAAAGACGTATGTACACAGACGTACACATTGGACGTACACAAAGACGTATGTACACAGACGTACACATTGGACGTACACAAAGACGTATGTATAGTACACAGACGTACACATTAGACGTACACATTGGACATACACATTGAAACACCCATCTTGCAATGTTCGTTCCGACTCATCGTGGTGAATTAGTAGTTTGCGGACGAATATAGGTATTCATACGTATCATTGGTGATTTAGTGCTAACCACTGCCGTAGCTGAAATATGCAAAATATCGCTAAATAACTAAACGCCGAATATAAATTAGCTGAAGTACGGGTGCCCCACCGCGCGCCGCGCACTGATGCGCTCCACAGGATCGTATGTGATGAGTCTGCCCAACAAATCCAGTCCATCCGGGTCCAATGCCGGTGCGACCTGGTCCAGTGGTTTCGGCTGCCACTGCGGGAATGTCGTTTTGAAATCCGGTAAAGACTGGACCCCGGGCCACATGTGCTCATTGGGCGTGCCCAGCACGCGGAAAATCTTGAAAATCTCGTCAATTTCACTGTCTCCCGGGAACAATGGCCGTCGGTTCACCATCTCGGCAAAGATCGCGCCTATGCTCCACATATCCACGCCTGTGGAGTATTGCCGAGCACCCAGCAAGATTTCCGGGGCGCGGTACCATAACGTCACCACTTCGTGCGTGTATGTGCGTAAAGGAACGCCAAAAGCACGGGCCAGCCCGAAATCCGCCAGTTTAAGGTTGCCTTCTTTGTCAATCAGCAAATTCTGGGGTTTCAAATCGCGGTGCAGTATGCGGTGAGAGTGGCAATAGCGCGTTCCCTTCACCAATTGCAGCATGAACTTCTTAATGATGTCGCTGCCCAAACTCTCGGTGCGGGGGATCGATTCCATGTATTTCTTCAGGTCCAAGTCAAGATACTCGAAAACAAGGTACAGTTTCTGGGCGTCGCTGTGAACAATATTGTAAAGTGACACAATATATGGGTCCCGCATCTCCTTAAGTAGGGAAATCTCGCGAATCGCTGTGGATGGCACGCCTTCGTCCTCGGCCTCTAACCGGATCTTTTTCAGGGCCACCAAGCGGTTGTTGCACAGCATGTCCTCGGCTTTATAAACTACACCATACGTGCCTTCACCGACTTTCTCCAGCCGGCGGTAGTCGCTGAGTTCGACCATTGGGGAGGGGGTGTTGTGGGCCTCCTTATTACGCTAAGCCGAGAGAAGTAACCCGGGCCGTGTTTATTGTGCATAAGCACACCACGTGGTCACGCGTCGCCCAAACATACACGCGCAGTACGCGCGCGACTAATATTAGACGAATATATATGAAAACAACCGTACGTAGCCGCTAATATTTCGACGATTTCTGCTTGTGTACTCCCCTTTTAGGCTGCACCTCAAGCTGTGCCTTTAGACTGCCCTTCAAGCGGCACACATAAGGCACCACGTTACCCAATCCGCATTAAAGTTTCAGTGGTTCACGCTATGCATACTCCATAACCTTACTACCCAATCTATGCCCTCTATGCCCTTAGTCTATGCACTTCTATGCACTTACTATATGCGCTCTATGCACTCAATCTATGTCCTTACGATACTCTCTATACACTTAGTCTATGCATTTATTTCCATATAGTCGTGCACACTGCGTAAAAGCGACCCCTTAAAATCTGATGGTATGAGTTTACGGAAGCAGCGGCATGCTTCTCTCGACTCGTGACTGCTAAAAGTGTCGCCTCTCAGGCCGCGATGTATAGTATGGTAATCTCCCATGCTCTCCCTTACAGGCTACAATACATACTCTCCCATACAGACTACATACTCTCCCATACAGGCTACAATACATACTCTCCCATACAGACTACAATACATACTCTCCCATACAGACTACATACTCTCCCATACAGGCTACAATACATACTCTCCCTTACAGGCTACAATACATACTCTCCCATACAGACTACATACTCTCCCATACAGGCTACAATACATACTCTCCCTTACAGGCTACAATACATACTCTCCCATACAGACTACATACTCCCCCATACAAGCTACAATACATACTCTCCCTTACAGGCTACGATAGGCTATAATACACACACCACGATACATATTAAATGAACTCCCACTTGCACTCATTTCATATGCTATGTAAATACTTTCCTTAATTGTTCTTCGCCCGCTTACGAAGGGCGCGCTTGCGAATATCCGCGTGCATGCTGCGGTTCACACTGGCAACCAACCCCGAGTACACACCCAATGTCTGGTCGAGCAGCCAGTGCAAAACGGCATGCGACCAGTACGGCGTTAATGTAAACGCGCGCTCCTGGGCACCGCCCTTCAACCCGATCTGCCGTAAAGTCGACTTAACGAACGTTTGCGGGTTCGTTACCAGCATCGACGTGCGACGCACCTTCGACATCTGGCTCGTCACCAAGTACGACAGCACCAATTGCACGTCGATCCGCTCTTTTTCAAGCTCAGCGGCCAGCGCCGAGCTCCAGCCCTGAAGGAACGACTTCGATCCGGAATACACTGAAAGCAACGGAGTCGGCGTGAGCCCGGCAAACGAGCCCATCGTCAAAATGAGCGACCGCTGGCCGCGCGTGCTGCTGTGCTTCTGCAAACTCGGCAGAACTGCGCGGGTTATCTCCAAAGTAGCCACACAGTTCACCTTGATGATTCGGTGCATCTCGTCATGACTAACCTCGGCAAACGGCACGGGGATGTCGTGAGAAACACCCACGTTGTTTACCAGCACGCTTACGCGGCCCAAATTGGCAACAAACTTGGCCAATTGCGCATACTCAGCGTCACCGGCAGTGTTCGCGTCGAGCACGAAGGTTGCCGTTGCCACGCCGGTTTTCGCTTCTAATTCGCGCGCGGTGTCGGCCAGTTTCGCGGGGTTCCGGCTGACCAAAGCAATGTTAAAACCGGCCTGAGCGATCTGGCGCGCGAACTCCTCGCCGATGCCGGCCGTGCAGCCCGTAACGACGGCCCAGTTCAGCTGCTTGCTAACAGGCACGTCATCGTCAACGGGACCGCTTACCCGCTGGTAATAGCCGAGTTGCGGGCTACGGGGGACCCACGTGTCGATGATCACGCTGAAGTACGAATTCAGCACGCGGAACAGCTTCACAAGGCCGAAAACAGCGACCAGCACGCCGAGAACGGGGTACTGCTCGGTGAGCGCATAGGCGGTGAACTCAAACACGGCCTGGGACGTTTCAATAATCGCGTCCATAGTTGATGGAACGTGTGTTTTATGTAAGCGTATTAATGGCGTACTGGGTTGCAGGGTAAGGAAGTAAATGTGTGTCACGTGAGTGCCAGTGCGTGCCAGTGCGTGCCAGTGCGTGGGCGTCAGTGCGTGCTAGTAGGTGCGTGCTGGTAGGTGCGTGCTGGTAGGTGCGTGCTGGTAGGTGCGTGTAAGTGGGCATTAGTTGGTGCATATTAGTACGTGAGGAGGTTTATAGGTGAATAATATGGGTGTTAATGGTGCTGATGGTGCGCAATTAAGTTTTTAGTTTAAACGAATGTATTTGTTCTGATAGTTGGTGTGGACCGTGGCGGTGATGCCCACCGGTGGGGTCCTAACCGCTGGACTGTGCATGCCAATTAAGTGCCACATGTGAGTCCCAACACACTGCATATACACGGCGCCAAAACATTGGTGCGCGGTTGTGCTTAAGATGAAAGATGGCATAACAGACTATACTACAAAAAAAAAAACATTTTTTTCAAAATTCGGTTGTAATTGTTCATTAGCGGCTGCAGATCGTGGTATTTACTTACACTAATTCGGACATATGACCTGCATGGTGTGGATGGACCGCCCATTACATACGCAGCATTCCGCATGCTTACTATTTAGGTGATGAAGTCCCAGTGATCGGCCATCATTTCAGTATAATGCGCTACATAATCCAGTAACAAGCACCGCAAATCACCACCGAAAGCTATTTAGACAGCACACTTTAGCCACACAGGGAAATGCCGCCGAACTGCCGCGGGATTCGTAGCCGCAGGCCTCGGTGCTTAACGCGTTGTTTGTACCCCTCCCCCCCAAGGTTAGGGTCATGCCTAAATGCCCGCGTCACCCAACCTCACCCGCTGCGCGCTTTATTAATTTAGTTAAATCTAACACATCTCCTAAATTACTGAGGGATCTTCGGTCCAAAAGTATTGGCTTAGCACCCACCCATCAAACTATTCGCCAACTATATATTGGACAGTTCATCCTCAGCATTTCACCTGTTTTTACCCACCCCGTAATTTGGCTGTTAAGTGAAAGCCCCAAAGTCGATTCCTACGAAGCGGTAACCCAACGTGTTTTTTAGTGTAGTTATGTCGGAGACCGCGCATTTGCCGCGGGACACGTTGCTTGACGCGCTTACAGTGGAAAAAAGTCCTAAAACGGAACCAACAACGCAGATTTACTGTGAGCCTGATTCTACCCAATTTTCGGTGACTGGCGGACCTACCAATGATAAAACTGGCGAACAACTTAGTAGCGAATGCCCAGCAGAACGCGAAAACAATGTGTTTGAAGCGAGCGACAACTCCAGCGGCGACGAGTCGCGCTTAAACTCATTGGACTCCTCAGACTCATTCCCGTGTGCTCAGCAGTTACAACAGCAGCGCGATTCTAAAGAAGCCCCCAGGAAACGACGTCGGACCTCGCCCAACGAGCTGCAGATCCTCGAAAGCGAGTTCAGGCTGAACAGCCGTCCGGGCAAGGCCGCCCGCGAGCGAATTGCTAAGATGACGTCGATGGACGAGAAGTCTGTGCAAGTATGGTTCCAGAACAAGCGCCAGTCGTACCGCAAGCAGCAGAATGTCACAATCCCCACGGCAGTGCGCACGCAGAGCATGCCGATGTTCCAGGACGAGAACAGCTATAAACAGTTTGTTTATGGCCAAACATTTTATAACAGCGTGCGATCTTCATATACGACAGCCCCAGTGTTGAATGCGATGGCCCCGCCCGCTCCCCAGCCGCCAACACTGACCCCTCCAACACTGACCCCTCCAACACTGACCCCTCCGGCACTGACCCCGCAAGCATTGCCGATTAATTCGAATATTATGCGCGAAAATAACGCCCAGCAGCGGCCTCCGAAATCGCTAAAGCTGTCGATGTCTGCTGATGGGAAGGCCGAGTTGGTGGAAAGGTCACCGCTCAAACCGTTACCCACAAACCAGTCGACATCGGTGCCCACATTCCCGACATTTTCATCGTTTTTACCCCCGCTCGCAGCGTCGCGGATCTCGTCGATGCCAGTTTATACGCAGCCTGTGTCGGGCATTGAGCAAGAGTGTGCGAGCAGCTTGCTCGTGCTCAAGTTCGGTCCCTGGCGTTAAAGCGTTTAGCGCTATGTAATTTTAATAATAAAATTTAAGAAAAAGTATGTACATCACAGCTCACTTGCAACAAGTTTGAGCGAAGGCGCTATGTAATAAAATTCAAAAAAAAAAGTATGTACATCACAGCTCACTTGCAATAGGTTGGAGCTCGGCAGGAATGCGGTAGCGGTCCACTAAATACTCGAGGGCTGTGCGTTCAATAAACAGCCGTCTCGGTTTCAGCAAATCTTGCACCTGCACAAACTCTTTGGGGATGATATCAACGCGGTCCATGTTCTGCGTGGCGTCAAACAGGTTGGGCCTATGCTCATTAGTGATAAATGTAATTGACGTGCGTTCAATTTGGTGGGTTTTCACAAACTCCTGGGCGACCAATTCGCTATTGTGCGTGAACTCAGCTTCATTTTCTAAAACGTAGAGATGTCCTTCGCGATATTTCAAGCTCAATGCCGTGCGCATGGCCAGGGAGTACACGTTTGAAGGCAATTTGGTCGATAAATCTCCCGGAGCAGGCCGGCCATGGGCACGGCCACCATCGTGGCGAACGGGGCTGCCGCGATCACCTTGACGGGCCCTGCCTGATCCCTTTTGGGGTAAAAGCTTCTTCCGGCTGTATCCCATGTCGTCACGGCCAATAATGACGCGGGAACCCACGCGTGCAGCGTCGCGCTCGTAGATGACGGCCTGCCATAAAATGTCGCGCCTCGAGGGCAATCCCAATATTTGTGTGCTTACGGGCAAAGTTGAAACGGGTTCTAGTGTGGGGAATCGCCGTAAAGTGGTTAGCACGGCCTGTGCCGGCTTGCCGATCCGTTGCAACATGAACAAGTGAAATTTCACTGCACCCCTTAGGTAATCGCCCGATCGGGCCTAGCAGGCTGCTGAAACGAAAATGCAATTAAAATGCAATTGAAATGTAGCTATTTTTCTCTAAAATTTTATTGAATTAATGAATTAAGGTACTCGGCAACCCGTGCGATAAGTTCCGGCGCGAGCTCGTGCTTGATATTTGGCACTACCTCAACCCGTTGCTGAGGTCCGGCAGTTTTGCCCCAAGCAATCGTGGCCTCCGGTGGCACCAGCGTGTCGTCGCCACCACAAATAGCATAAATAGGCAGACCTGATTGCTGTAGTGTGTACGATTGCCTCGTCATGCGACCAAGACAGTCGATCAGCGGTTTTGGCAGCGCCATGGGTTTCGCAATGGCAGCTTCGTCGGGCATTTTACGTTCAAACCGGTCCCACCTTTCTAGCATAATGCTCTCGATGTCCGGACTCGAAATGATCGGGATGGCAGCCGTCAGCACGTCTCGGTAATAAGCAGCATTCCACGTTACGTAGCCGCCTAGGGAGCTGCCAATAAGCACTGTGCGCTCAAATTTGTGGTTTGGAAGGTGGAATGGCACATCTCTCAGAATATTCTTAGCCTCGGCCGTTGCCTGTATGAGAATGGAGTACATCTGCACGAGGTGCAAGGTGTTGCCACTTTGCCAGCCGCGGTTCGCATTGGCATCAATGAGGCGCTCTCCATGGTTAGGCAGATCCCAGTACGCAATGACCAAACCAGGTACCTTGGAGTGCAGAGTTTCTGCGATCTTCTGGGAGTCCTGTTTACTTTGGCCACGGCCGTGCACAAATACGACCAGCGTCCAGCCCTTTTCGGGTACATCGGCATCCTCTCCGAGTAAACTGACTTTGATGCCACCAACAAGAATTTCTTTCATCTTTATATGCTATGGTGAGTGCGTTTGTAAGTATTTACGTGCGCGGAGTAGGACCAACGCCGGCATTTACAACTGGTGCATGGATTTAACGCTTTAAACCCACAATTATGGGTGGGAACTTATAAATTAATTGTGCTAAGTGCATGCAAGTGCTCAGTGATCTTAGATATGCGTTTGAAACCGTTGACCTCGGGATGCATACAGGGTCAGGGTGAATTTGACATTCGTGCGTGCATATACAGAGCCCACGGGCTCAATCTATGCATTACATTGTTAAATATCTACATCTTTGCCTTTACGATCTTCGTCAATTTGATTTTATCGTGGTGCCCCGTGGCCACTAACTGGCCCTTATCGGTGTACAGTTTAGAGCTGAAGTAGATGGTCTTTGGGGTGTTTTCAGTAAGCTTTGTAACAAAATAAACGGTTTCACCAGCAGGAACGCGCTGTTCAACATGAACTTTGATTGTTCGCGAAATTCCTATTTCCAAATTGAATTCCACGGGATCAAACCGGACCTCGGCCGATTCGGCAGTGCCGTCGGGACATACATAAATATCGGGATCGCTCATTAGACATACCGTGGAAAGGTGGTCAAACATAGTGCACAGAACGCCAGTTGCAAGTGAGCCTGTGGCATCCGCATTGTGTTTCTTAGTGATGACTTTGGTCACCGTTACGGGAAGCCCGTCAGCGGGGTCAAAGTACGCCTTTACAACATCTACATCAAGCTTTAATTCACCAATGAAGTCCCGGTCAATGTATGGCCTATAAAAGTCCATTGCCTGTCGCATAACTATGGTGAGCTTCTCATTATCATTGATAACAGCGGATCCGGGCGTCATTGTGTCCTCGGCTTGGGGCTGAGTAACCACCCCGCACCATAATACCCGCTAGGTCCTAACCCTGCGAACTTATGCCACAGGATATATAGTCGATATTTACACTGTAAAGACAGTTGTTTTTTTAGGTCAGTCTCTTCCATTATGGGCTTGCATTGTTACTGGGGTTTGATATAAGAATTCACACTCCGTTAGTTAGATGTGCTGGGGTGTATTCATCTCACAGGTACAAAATTATATAAAAAAAACACATATGTATGGCAATATTAAACGGGAAACCTGTTCATTATCGATTCCGTTTAGATCATAGAACTTTCAGTCATTCCCACATGGACCGCATTGCTTGCTTGTTTGCTTGCTTGTTTGCTTGCTTACTTGCATTATACTATTGCCATATTATGGCCCCAACCCACATCCCACCTGATGATATTTGAGTTAAGGGTAGGGATAAGGTTACGCCGTAGGATATGTAGGGCACGATGCTTTCCGGCAATGGCCTAACCCAATCAAACACACGTAACGAGGCTAAGTCTTGTTCAATATGGGCCGCAAAACGACTACAGTAGGAGCCACAGCTGCTCAGTTTATTGTATAAATAATCAGTAGTGGTTATTAAATATGCACCAGATCATAAATATTCGTGACATAAACGATTTTAAGTAAGTTCTTCGTCGCTGACAATATACTTCGAAGCAAGACGCAACTTCTTGCCCCAAATAACGAGCCAGAACGGAACGAGCGCCAAAGCGGCACATACGAGCGCGGCAAGGACGGATGCCCAAGTGTAGCCCATACCGTTGAACATTTGCGTAGTGAACAAAGGGAACACAAAACCGAAAATGTTACGCAGCAAACTCTGGGCAGCCAGTGCTGAGCTTGCATAGGGACCATAGCAGTCTGCGAAGTACAAACTGATGGCCTGGAAGATGGTAACAACGCCAATAAGCAGAATGGCCAAACCGCAGCACGGGCCCATCCAGTGCGTGCGGCCCTGAGTGAGACCGAAGATAAGAATACCGGCAAAGCACAAAATACCTGCGAGGCACGACATATACAACCGTGCCTCAACACCCTTCGTGGCCTTCGTCTTCTGGTACCAGTACTGTTGACCAATATCCAGGAACCCACCCAAGATGACACCGACCAATTCGGAAACGAACACGATGCTTGCCTCACCCGGGTTGAATCCATATTGGTGTTCCATCACGGCAGGCACGGCACCGAAGCAGATATAGATAGTACCCCACGTGAACCCCATCCAAAGGGAGAACCACGTAACCACGGGCTCACTGATCAAGAACCAGAACGGACGGTAAAGCGAGCGACCAATCATGATGTGCAAAGGAATGTACATCTTACCCGCCACGAGGAACACCTTTTTATCGCTACCATATTTCCGCTGCAGCAGAATGGTGCGGCGCTGCAAAATAACCTGGCCACGCGTTTCTTCCATAAAGAAGAACAAGATAACGGCCGTGGCGCCCGCGGCCATGATCAGAATGTACATAATCCAGCGAAACGATTTGAGCCAGCCAATGTAGCCGAACGCGATCGGCGCAGTGACATTACCGCCAAAGTTGATGACGGTGTGCCACAGCATCGGATATCCACGCTCATTAGGGAAGTAGATATCAGCAATTGTACCGGAAATCATCGACGAGGCCACGGAGCCAATAAGCCCACCCACAAACCGGAAAATAACGAGGATCGAGATGTGACCAGTAACTGCTGGAGGGATCGTGAACACGGTAATCCCAACAATCCCGGCGAAATAACAGGGCCAGCGGCCGTAATCTTCGGAAATGGGACTGAAGGCCATACCGCCAAACGCAAACCCAGCAATAAACACAGTGTAGCCGATTTTGGCCACCTCAGGCGAGGTGTGCAGCAATTTCACCATGCTGTCAATTCCGGAACTTAATGAGGCACCTCCAATACCACCAATGTAGGTAAGGAACATCATAACGAACACACAGAAGGCCTTGTGGCCCCTTGACCAATTATATGGATCCTCGGGATCATTTTCCTTGAATTTGATGTAATGCACCTCGACATCTCCCATATAAACAATATGGTCACCCGAAAGTGCCTCTTGCTCCTCAGTTGCTGTGCTCGGAGCCTCGCTTTTAGCGTAAATCTCGTGGATATCGCCAGCACCAATGACGTCACCTAGCGAATCAGTGGGATCCGGAGGAATGGATTCAGCATTTGCTTCGACATCGTCCTTATGCTCCGTGTACAGGCGTTTGTTTTTAGAATCCTCCTCAACGGCTCCGATACCGCTGGAGTGGACATGGAGCTCATGCAGCTGCTTGATGATCGCCTTCTGCTCCGGAGTATCCGGCGACCACATAATGCGCTGCCTGAAGAAATGCTTCAAAAATTCCATTTTTTGAAAAGATGGGTGCACGTCCAAAAGTTGTTAGGTGTGATTTGAAGACAGCACGTCTATTCGTTTACTAGTCCCTAAATGAAACACTTAGGATTGGGTGGGAAAATTTACCGGAATTAATGAATCTCAAAAAAATTGTGTGGGGTACGAAATTGGAGTCGCGGCCTACTTTATAAATTCTGGCCCAGCCCCTGTTACGACTATGAACTGCTCGTGCGTGACGTGAATAAAGGGTAAGGCCACACACGGTGCCTTAGTGTGGTTTTTTTTTTACATGATCGTTTTGGGGCTCGATTATGTCCCTTGCCCTGATTGAAAAAAATGCCGATGCGGACCGAATGCGAGTTTAAAGAGGAAAGCAGGTACACGGTGATAAGCGAGAAAATACTGATGTAAAAAGAGCTACATATATGGCTAAGTCCGAGCTGGTGGACCTCTTAGATCTAGATCTGACCATGGTGAAAAACTCAGTTCAAAAAACAATCATCTTCAAACGTGACGTATAATTAACACCTCGGAGTAATTCTGTGGGGTTGATGTTAGGGTCACCACGACACAGGTGCCTGAGCATGCTTGGAACGCTTTAAAATTTCACCAACCCTAGGCTACGGATGTTCTCAAAGGATATTCTATGGTCTAATTTTTGGGGCAACTGTGTACGACCTATTTAATATGGGACGATATCAGTCTCTCAGTATAGGTGGAGTTGCGGCGAATATTGTAGACTAGTCTGAACAATTTTATATGTACTTTGTACATGAGTCGCGTCGTAACCGCCACTCAGTGATCGTAATGGACAACTGCGTATCCCACATACGGCATCCCGCTCGGGGCTGGGACACCCCACACAACTCACAACCCTAGTAAAACTGAATCATAATAGTGCATGAATGACGTAATACACTTCGTAAAATCCGTGAGTTTTTCCAAAGCTCCGGTTGCTAGCATCGGAGCCCTAACTTGCCAAATCGAGCGGCATTTATGAAGATAATGCTTCTTGCTCTATTTTAAGGTTTGCTACTGGGCCGATAAGTGCAGGAAAAATATTTCGGAAAAAAAAGCATGCGGGAAATGTTCGAGACGAGAAATGTGGACGTACCCTCGGTGCTGTTAGATCACAGTGCGTGAACTGCACGCCCCCCGTCGAATTAATAATCACATATTCTACTCCTGCAGCGTCTCTAGCCATTTAACGCGGGTGGGGCTCCGCTACGCCCGGCTTGCAGGATGGGAACCCTAACCCGATATGCACGTTCCCCACTCCCTGTTCCTTTTATTGCATCTGCTTAGCGAATTGCTGGGGTACAACTGGCAAAGCTGGTCGGAGCCGTTAACCGTACGGCGATTGCTTAGCGAAATGCGGGGTGCTATTGCCTTAAAGATTGCGGGGAGATACGTCATGGCCTGCATAATTCATTAAAGCGCGCGATGGATGCGTAAGGAGGATCGGGCCTCCGACGGATTCATGTATTAACACGCGAGTTGATATGTGAGCGTCTCCTTGTTGCATATGAGGTGTTTTTATACATGGATGGATAATTAAGCTTCTAATATTGCTAATATCAGGCGTGTTACACATGCATGTATGGATGAGCCCTCCTTGAAGGCTTATTCGCGTTAAGTGAAATATAGCCAGTCATATAGCCCATTCAGCCAGCCATATTCCAGACATTGCTTGTAGAATTATGGTGCCATCATAATAGAACAGATTGAGGAAATCCACCGGTTCGATAAGATAGTCAAGTAGGGGGGCGACGTCGTCTCAGAAAGACGTCACATAGAAACTAGCCGAGGTCCCACGCACATGATCCCGGTAAAGCCCTATCCCAAACATTTGCCATGCCACTAACATTCACTCTGGCCTTGGGTCCCAACGCCATCGTCGTGGAATCCCCGCCCAGCATCAAAAATTCAGTCGATATTCAAAATTTCACGATTTCTCCATACAGGACTGCATCAATGACGCAGGTTTAAGAATTAAGATATTATTGGAGTCATTCGGCTACAATAATAAAAAATATTACTTCGTGTTGTACAATCTGAACGCTTTATAGAGCCGACAGTGCACACTCCCTATCGCGCACATGAACACATTACACCGCTCTGATCCTCAATTTGATTTATAAATAAAAAGGTGTCCTAACCATTGTTTCTTCGCGGAAATTAATTAAAGACCTTGTCAGTTCAATGGAGGATAACTTCGAATTTTCAAAAATTTCTACAGATTCCTCGCGGTGGGTCCGGGATTATTAGGTCCCGACTAACCATGGGTATACTGCTCGAAATAATGAACACCCCCGACTAAATGTTCAGATTACTA
>JAJMBI010000075.1:0-49405 GCA_030572815.1 Starmerella asiatica | reverse complement strand
TTAGTGTATACACTCACTAGTGTACGCACTAACTAGTGCATACTCATTAGTGCACTCACTAGTGGTACTGCAGCTCATTAATGTATGCACACACTAGCACACATTAGCACTCATTAGTGTATACACTCACTAGTGTACGCACTCACAGTGCACTAGTGGTCAGCACTCACTAGCGTTGCATTAGTGCAGCTCATAAATAGCCATTGATGTGTTAGTTGATGCGTAAATACTAATTGCTAGCTGGCAACTCAAGCATTTGGTCAGGTGCCAGCGACAACAGAAGGCTCGAACTAAAATAGTATGTATATGTAAACCTAGTTAAAGCTTAGATTTCTCCCGCGAAACAACGCTCTCGATGTGGCCGTTCGGGTCCGACTGCGGCGCAAACACCTCGGCATCAGCGCCCAGATTCTTCAGCCCATGGAACCACGAAAGGTCGATGTTGAAGTAGTGCTTATTGGGCAGTGCGAACCGCACGGTCTCGACGGCCGGGGCCTGGTCCAAAATCTGGTTCGAGATGTTGTACATCGTTGCCTGCACACTGGCACTGTTCTCCAGTGCAAAGGTCTCCAAGGTTTGGTTGCGAGCCGCCTCAAACGTCTTGTCAAACACCCCTGCACGGGCCAATTGCTCAACTTGGGCAAAGCTGCCCACTTCTTTGCGAGACCACGTCCAGGATGAATCGACATCGGTGGATAAAATCCGGTCCTTTGTCGGCTCCAGAATCGTGTAGTCGTCAGTGTGGAAGTCGTAGAACATCGAACCGGTGCTCTTCAGCACCCGCAAGCCGGTCAAACCGCTGGTGAGCGTGTAATCCGTGTCCGAGGCATGCAACGAAACTGTGCGTAATTCAGCACCGTCCTGAATGAACGAATGAGGGTGAGGCGCACCATTGACATTATAGCGCGTCCAGCGGACCTGCTGAATGTCAACAAACGCACCGTGGATGTGGCTGTACGTCGTTGTGAAGTGCTGGGCCAGCCGAGCAGCAAACAGCTCAATGGGCCAAACCTCGCCTTGTTTGGCAAGAATGTAAATCGTGTGCTTCACCGTGTCGGTGGGGACAACCACAGAGTTGTCGGCGTGCGTGTACGAGGTGGAAATGTCGCCTTCGAGCAGGCAGCGCACGCGGATCTCGATGACGTCCTGTTTCTGGGGGTTGTGGGGATCTTTGCGCACTTTTAAAAGGCGAACATTGGCTTTTCCGTAACGAGCAGATGCAAGAGGCATTTTGGTTTCTTTTCTTTTTTGAAGTGTAAGTGGTGAGGTGGTGAAGGGGGGACCTGTGGTTGGTCATTATATATTTCACGGGGTTACTGGGCAGGGGTTTTCAATGATAACGATAGGGAAGTTCCAGCTGCGGTTCGGAGATCGCCGAGCCCTCCGCGGAGATGCGGGGTTGATGGGACCCATTCCATCGTATTGGAAGGCGGAGGGGGAAGGCCCAAACGCTTGGAGTGGATGTTAAGGGAGGGGGGGGATGCGGGATTTTTAACGTACTTATGGAGGAGCATCTTGCCATTATAAGTAGCACTATTTGCTTTTTACATTACACGCGGGGTGGCACCCTGTTCCCGGTGCACCTGACTTCGGCACAACAGAAACCACGCACCGGTATATAGAACTAATGGTATAGCGTTCATGGAAGCAGTTATCGGGGCAGCGGTGTGTGTAGAACATACTTTAATAGTCTTGTTTAGTTTAATAGTCTTGTTTAGTTTAATAGTCGTGTAGATCAAACCAGTAATCGGTGTGAAACCGACACCCATGAGCAACATCGCTAAAGTATATACAATCAAGTACATCGCACTATATTAATGAGTGATCCACTTTTTAGATACAGTATTAAATCGGCCCCTAAGCATGTACCGTATATATACTCAGGGCGAGGGCACAAATTTTCATGCTATTAGCGACCGCGGCTGCAGCGACGCCGCACCCCGCTGCCAGCTGTGTTTTAACCAGTGAAAATGGCCTTACTCACAGAGTAGTATATGCCAGTGGATCGACGCTAATTGATTGGCTGATTAAGTCCAATTTACAACCCGGCGACCATCATGAGTTCGTTTACCATGACAATGAAATTTCTGAGTTCCACCATCGCATTACCTGCATGACATTTGTGCCTAAAGAAACTTGGTACGGCACAATTTATTTGGCCCTAGAATCGGGCGAATTGTATGCGGTTGAAGTATCCCAAGAGTGGGCTGACCGTACAAAATTATACAATGATTGTGTGAAAGTTGGCGAATTACCTAAAATGGTAACGTGTTTAGCATTTAACACTGATTTAATTGCGGCTGGGTGCATGGACGGCAATGTCTATGTCTACGAAAGGCATGGGCAACTAAAACTTATAAAAACACTGCCAGTTAATGGGTATGCATTAAGCCTCGCCTTCTGTAATCAACTTCTTGTTGTTGGAGGCACTGATCCCAAGCTTACAGTGCATGACCTTCACTCAAACAGCGCAGTTTATTTGGAAGGACATGAGAACTGGGTGCAATCGCTAAGCGTGCGGCCCCATGAAGATAGATTCATGCTGGCTAGTGCATCCCAAGATCGTACTATTCGGTTATGGAAGTTTGTGCTTACAAGCAGCAGCACAACTGACCCATTCTCTACGAATCAGACGATTAGCAAGTACACAGTTTCGTTCGAATCGCTGTTAGTCGGCCATGACGATGCCGTGGTGGCAGTAAACTGGCAAGAAAACTTGCTACTGTCAGCCTCGAGCGACTCGTCGCTCATTGTGTGGGAAGAAGAAGACGGCGGTTTGTGGATTTCGAGTGCTCGGTTGGGTGATGTGTCGCAATGGGGCGCATCCACAGCCACGGGCACTTCCGGCGGGTTCTGGGCAGCGCATTGGCTCGGAAATCGGGTGTTGACATCAACAATTACCGGATCCTGGCGCCAATGGGCGCGGTCTGCCACGAACGATGACGAATGGGTGGCATTGCCCGGCACTACGGGCCATTTCAAAAACGTTACTGACGTGGCATGGCTGGAAACCGACTTTTTCTTGTCAACATCGTTGGATCAAACTACACGGCTGTGGTATTTCGACAAAGACAATGATCGGGTATGGGAGATTGGCCGGCCCCAGATCCACGGCTATGACATGATGGCTGTGGCACGCGTAAACTCGCGCCAGTTCGTTAGTGCTGGCGACGAGAAGGTCGTGCGCGTGTTTGATTTGCCCAAACAGGTGGCGAGCCAAATGGAAGTCTTGCGGGGCCACTCCAGCGGCACAATTGGCGATCTCCCGGACATTGGCGATCTCCCGGACACTGCTAGTGTTCCCGTGTTGGGATTGAGCAATAAACCAGCAGAAGACCATGCCTTAACGCTCCCCCAACAACCCCGGGAGGACCAGCTTCAGAAACTGACGCTGTGGCCCGAAACTGACAAATTGTATGGTCATGGCTACGAAGTATGTGCATTGGCAGTGTCTCCGCAGCTCCAGAAAGTGATTTCATGCTGTAAGGCCAACACTGAGGCGCACGCCCAGCTCAGGTTTTACAGTACGGAGTCGTGGCATGAAGTAGGCAGTCCTGTTCGTGGCCACGCACTTACCGTGACGAGGCTGCGCGTGTCCCCTACGGGTACTGAAGTGTTGAGTGTAAGCCGTGATCGTAAATTCATGGTTACCGACGTGGCTAAGCAAACGGTTTTACGCTCAGTGGCGAAGGCACACACGCGGATCATTTGGGATGGATGTTTCATTGGTGCCAATGACGTGCTGACCGTGTCCAGAGACAAAACAATTAAACGGTGGCACGACACTGAGATGGTGGCTCATTACACCCTCGACGCACCCGGGGTCGCTATTGACTGCCACGGCTCGACGGTGATTGCTGGTGATGAAACGGGCAAAGTTTATATTTTTGAAGTTTCCGGCACCGAGTTTGAGCTTTTGAACACATTTAAGGTGGTTGGCCGTATCAACCGTTTGGCAATGAACCCCAAGCGGAGGGTGGTAGTGGTGGCCAGTAGTTTGCTTACGGTTATAAACTACTAGTTTATTTATTTATCAACGATGTACACACAACGAAGAAGTAGTAGTACTACAGTAGTACATAGGATATCTTGCGTGGGCAGACATACATACATACAGGGTAAGGCGAGTGCGCACGGGCACGGGCACCGCAGGATCGGCGATGCCCATTTAGTACCCTTGCCCAGCATACCTTCCTGAGCCGTTAGCGTAATTGGTTCCCACCCCCCCGACGGCGGTACCCAGAGGCAAGGGTCAAGATCTCAACACCCCCCCCCCCTTACCGTCAAACGACCCGTGCCCTCCGATCTTCATAAAGCCAAGTCAAAAATGGGAGAGAGTTATTCCGCCGCAATCAGCAGGAACGCCCCCCGTCAAGGCCCCGCACTGCTGCGCACACGGCTGCTGATCGGTGAACGTCAAAATGAGCGGCTTGCCGACTGGCTGCGCGACTACAGCCAGCTCCAGAGCCAGCACGCCAGCGAACTCGAGCGGTTTTTGGGCCGCCACGTCGTGCGCGAGTCCGATCTCGGCACGCTGGCCGAACCCTGGCAAAAAGTTGTTTATTTGGTGGTTGAACAGGCGCGGTTCGCCAGCGAGGCCGCGAAACGCACGCAGATCGAAGCCGAGCGGCCCCTCCGCGAAGCAGCGCAGCGCAGCGACGCAGACCACATCAGCGACAACTTAACAACTGCGGAGATCGACCAGATCCAGGAATTGGACGAGATCCGGCTGAGCGGGCTGAAAACAGCACTGGCAAGGTTTACCACCATTGAGGTGGATAAAGCACAAGCCGCCACGAAAGCCAGCGAGCAGGCGATGCAGGCTTGGCTGTCGTTTGATCCGCGTGACGAAATCAGCTCGTATGTCGCACAGATCGTTAGTGGAGTGGCACCCACGTCGAAACACCAGCGGCCGCACCGTACGCCGTTATCAGCATCGCACACCGGCGGCAGTGCCACGCAGGACTCTGATCGGCACGCGAGCCATTCGAGCACGGCAACAGTGCGCCGGAGATCCTCGATTTTGGGCCGTAGTAAAGAGGAGGCGAAGGGAGCTGCGAGCGGGCTGCGGTCGAAGGTGAACTCGATATTCGGGCGCAAAAAGAAAAGCGAGAAAAGCGAGAAAGACGGGGACGTGAAAACGGCGAAGTCGCCGCATTTCGGGTCGCGCAATTCCTCGATGGCGTCGCTGCGGCCTCCGAAAAACCGCGAGGATGACGATTTGTATGCGCGGTCGCCGCGGCATACCGAGCGTGCTGAGCACGGCACAAATGGCACAGAACACGGTGGTGGGCAGTTTGGAGCGTCGAATAGTACGACGTTGGTAGAGAGTAGTGGATCGGCATTCATGGCACCATTACAGCCGCTTAAACGGCAAGATAGCCCGATGCGTGAGCCTGTAACGACCGCGGTGCCAACGACGCAGTCTACAGGGCCTACAGGGCAATTACCGAGTGGGCATTTAGCGGGTGGGCTACCAGGTCAGTCAACTGGGCAACCCGGACAACCAATTGGACAATCAGGTCAGCCAATTGGGCAACCCGGACAACCAATTGGACAATCAGGTCAGCCAATTGGACAATCAGGTCAGCCCATTGGACAATCAGGTCAGCCCATTGGACAACCCGGGCAACCCGGATGGCCTGCATTCGATGCCCCGCAGCCGCCTCCTTCCCGGCACAGCATGTACCGCAACGTGCAACGCTCAGCCTCCCAAACCGCTCCGCAATACAGCCACCGCGATTCGTATGTGGCTTCTCAGGTGTTCACAAACTTACCGGTTTCCGCTGATTCCGAACATGGGGATTCTTTAGCTCCATTGCCGCAGATCAACCCAAGCGAAAACTCACCGGAGCTGTTTTATACACCTGCCCAGCGGTTCCCGCAACAGTTCTCTCAGCAGCTGCATTATGACCAGGGCAACGCGTCATTAGCATCGATCTCGTCAACCCGGCCGCCGAACTACCCGCCGTTGCCCTCAGCAACCGACGGGTTGGTAGCCTCGGCTGTGGAGCACATTTATGCAGAATACGTGGGTGAACAGCTGGTGCACAGCAGCGTTCGCGGCGAGGCGATGGCACAGGTGAGGGGCAGCGGCACGTCCCCTGTCGTTCTGGGTGTTTTACTCACTGACGATAAGGCGACGCTGACGCCGAATGCTGCGTTGAAGCAGACCTCCAGTTTGAGCTTCGACGTGCCGCGAGCGCCCTACACGGCGCCGCACGAGCTCGTGCACTACCATGCCGACACCGCCATTGGCCGGGTGCCGATCAAGCTGACGCCGTTGTGGCGATTCGACACAAAGACCGTGAGGTTGGTTTTATCGTTCCAGCTGAGCGAGCTGTTTGTTGGTGGCCACGACAGCGTGGAGGTGCACGACGTCGTCATTGCCGTGACGTTGCTGCCAACACCGGGCGCGCGGGCACAGAGCGCGCAGTCCAAGCCCGTGGCTACATTCTCAAGGGAAAAACAACGAGTTACGTGGCGGTTTAGCGAGCCGCAGGTGTTACGGAGGGGACAACCACCGACGAAGTTGCTGTGCCAGTTCATAACTGATAACCCGGTGACTCAACCGGGCTCAATTGAGCTGCGGGCACGAATACCGAACATCGAGAACAGTTTGTTGCAGCTGCGGACGCTGTCAGAGCAGGGCGATTGGGTCAGCGTGCCGACGGCCGTGGCCAGCGACGTTCACGAACAAACGAAATAATGTAATATTATAATAATAAGTTGCTAACTTAATAAATAAATAAACGGCACACGAAATCACGCCCGCGCGACCCCACGGTCCTCTTCGAACTCGTACTCGTAATTCTTGGGCCGGTTCGCCCGCACACGTTTGCGGGGACGCATTTTGTCGTTTTCGCTGTCGCTGCTATCGTTTTCGCTGTCGCTGCCATCGCTGGCGTTGTCGCTGCCATCGCTGGCGTTGTCACTACCACTGTGATCAAGCCACTGCTCTAAATCCTCTAAATCTACCAATTCGTCATCATCATCGTCATCTTCAACGTACTCAACCTCGCCTTGCTCAATCTCTTCCTCTTCTTCTGCTTCGTCTACCTCGTTTTGCTTGTCTTTGCCCATACCAGCCATAACTTTCTTCCAAACAGACTCGTCCACATTCAATGGCTGCTCGCCATAAGCACCGCTCTTTAACCGATCAAGCAGTTCACGTTCAATGGCCCGCTCTAGTTTAGCAGCCACCAATGCTTTGCGTTCACGAGACGCCTCGCGTCGCTTGACTTTCGACGACTTTGTCGTGTACTGTCGCTCGTCCTGCTGCAATGCCAGCCTACGTTCGGCAAGCTGCACCTGGGTTAGCCGCGTAAGGCGCTGTTTGCACCGGTCAATCAGCCGCTCAGGCCAGTAAATGAGGTGCTCATCAATCTGCTTTTGAGCCTCATCGTAATCTTTAGACAACTGAATGCGCTGCCACCATTTGTTGGGAAGATGTTGCCGCTCAGCAGTCTTCATATAAAGGTAGATCTGGCCGTCAACGTTGCGCACGGTTGCGTACTGTGCGTTCGCCAAAGGACAGGTGATCCGCGAGCACACACCGGTGACATTGTACTCGTTCCGGCAGAAGCTGTCTTCTTGGGGGGTCGTTATTTTGAATGCACAAAACTGGTTGTTGATAACCGTCCATATAACGTCGTCTGAGCACGAAGCCATGTTTGAAAAATTATGTTTCCAATAATTTTTTTAAGGGTACGGGCTAATAAATTTCACCACGAGGGTGAAGTGCAATGCATGGGGCTCCCAATTCAAAAGGGAAGTAGACACCTAAAGCTAGGTATACACATTTACAACATTCAATTAAACAGTTTTTTTTTGGGTTAGATTTAGAGATTTGGTCTAGAGGGGGGGGTACTATTAATGTGGCCTGGTATTGGCCTATAGCGAAGTACCGATTACGTGCCTTACCCACTACGCACACTGTTCATAGACTGCTCATTAACAACACCACGTAGCCAGTATGGCGGTCATGTTGCAGCGACCACACAGCTAGACATACAGTTACTCAATTCTGTTAATTTATGTATAATGCGTCCTGTTATGCATAATGCGCCCAAGGCTGTATAAAGTATTGTAAAATGTACCTCATACTACAACTTCTGCATACGGTAAAGCAAATAAGCGTACAAATTGTGCAGCTCAGTAAAATGATAAGCCAATGTATCCGCAGGACAGTTCTCAATTTGCTTGTACGTGTTCAAACAGCACGCAGCGAAACCATCGGGACCACGACCAAGGTACTTTATGAGGGATGCATCGGCTGATTTCACGTTCCCAAGCTTCAGTTTGAAGTGTGTGTTGCTTGCGGCAACAAGAATTCGAATAAGGTCTCGGCGCTCATAAGGCACAATGGTGGTATCGGCTTTCAATGCATCAGATTCAGAAACCGATGCTGGCTCGATTTTGGTGGTATCAGCAGGGTTGGCCTCATACGCTTCAATTAACGCACCAAGTTTCACAACATCCGTTTCTAATAGAGCTATTAGCTGCGGAACCGAATTCTTAACCTTTCGCTGCAATTGACAGCTGAGGGGTGATCGTCGTTTGAACCACATTGACTACCTATGTAAAAGGTGGATTGTATCGAATACCCTTGGGGCCGCGCACCTGATATGGTTATCGCTCCGAGGCCTGTGGAAACGCTGAGGATCGCATACTCCAACATTGGTTGTGACAGTGAATGCATACTTATTTAGATCACCCCGACGTGCCGCCTCCTTTTTAAAAAAAATAGGAGAAAAGTTAACAGCCGCTCATATCCTCCGTTTTAGAGGGGCATAAACGCAGAGTAGACACAGTGCTTAACAACACTATGCAATGGTCCATTCATGAATTAATTCTACGAATAAAGATGTTGATCTCTCATATTGAATGTACATAAACCGATTTTTATCATCATCAATGCTGACATGCTTTGATTTGCCAAATACTCGGCATATTTTGTCACATGTGAAAGGGAACTTTTGATCAAGCAGCGGATATGGACCAACTTTACGAGCTTATGGCACCGGAGGGGAGGGGTTGGCGGATGTTTCCCGTTATTTGATTTGATTCCCGACAGATTTTACGAATGCTTCTTGGCCTATTTCTTAGACCCAAGGAGCCCCAACCCCAAGTGGGATATATGCGTAATCTCTGCCTTATCTCTTCACACACGTGATCATGCAGTGTTCCTGCGGCATTTTTCGAGATAATCTATGCCCTCATACTTCATTCAAATGCGTTTGTCAAGAGCCCCACATGAGCGCATATTAGAACATTTTTATAAATGCGCGTGTATTTGACGCCTAAATTTCGAGTTCTTAACAAACTGTAGTTTTAATCAATAATAGGTGAAGTTTGGTAAACAAGCTCTGAGAGGCATTTGCGGGTGTTGCATATTCGTACCAATACGTGCATATTATGATGACTAATCTAAAGAGGACGCATCATGTTCAACTACCCCGGATACAGTATTATTAGGGAGCCATACAGCTTTCATGGTCGCAGTAGTTTTACCTTGATCTCACTAAACCCATATTCTTCGTTTTTTCATATATGTAGTGTCAGTTCGGGAAATGTACCTCTAAGAAGATTCCCGGCCGTGAGCCTTAGATATTATCGTTAGTATGACGTACCAGGTGGGGAGGAAATCGACTCTTCCGATTCAGTGGGTACGGATCCGTGGGCCATAAAATGCCGTACCCCGCCATCGTACATTATGGCTGCATGTACTGGTATACGAGTTTCCCCGCGCTTTTGGAAAGCTGTAAACTTTATTGTGGTCACATATACACACTGAAGAAGACCAGGATACGCAAATAGTACGCGTTGCAACCTTGCATATTCCGGTAGATCGCAACGTTTCGAAAGATCCTTCAAAATCCGTGCGGCGTCACTGGTCAAGCTCGCATAAGGCCTTGCACGCCGTGCATAACAGCACCGTGCATAACAGAGTGCATCCTTATCTACAAACCGAACCCTAGCCCTTGATAGCAGAGCAATGCCGCGCGATATCTCTTTAGGGTAGATATTTATAGGCACCGCGCGGTGGGGATAGATCCTTGGTTGAACGATCTCTTTTTTTTTTTATTTGAAAATTCCTCATGACTTCGGCGTCTTTGTCCTTTGACGATGATTCCGAGAAACCCTACGAGAAGAAGGACGTGACCGTTATCGAATGTGCCTCAGTTGATGACAATGAGAAGGTGTACGGTTTGCAGAAAACGTATGCCACGGATCATTTAACAGATGGCACGCTTACTCCCGAGGATTTGGAGCTTATTGGTGCTCATCTCGATGACCGTAGTATGGAAGAATGCCTGGAAATTTTGCGCAAGGCCCTGATTGATCATGATGGTGATTCCCAGATTGCAAACGAGTATTACCAGTACCTGAAAGCTCTATCGCAGGCCCCCGTGAACAACCAAACCGAGGAGGATTGGGAAATTGCCGTGAAGACTGAGGCATTTTTGATTTATGACTGGTCGATTTACCCTGCCGTGCGCTCAGTTACAAGGCCAATTGATGAAGAGGAATTCGAGAGCTACGAGAACCTCCGGGTTTACATTACTTCTATCATCTGGTCTTGCTCTGGGTCCGTTTTGGCCACATTTTTCGCTATACGTTTCCCCGGTATCAGCCTACCAAGCGTGGCTATCCAGATCCTTATTGCTTATACTGGACAGCTCCTGAAGTATATTCCCGATTTCTCGATTCCTATTGGCTTCCGTAGACGAATCACATTCGGAAAGGGTAAATGGAACTATAAGGAGCAGGTTTTGGCCTCGTCGGGAATGTCGGTGGGTAACACTGCTCCATATGCGCAGTACGTCATCCTTGCCATGGCCAATAAGGAGTTCTTTGGGTTTGAAGAAGCGCAAGGAGCATTTGGCTACATCATCATGCTGACTCTTTCCACGAACTTGATGGGTTTTGGCCTGGCTGGTCTCTTCCGCGTGTTCCTTGTTTATCCAACGCGTCTTGTTTGGTGGTCGGTTTTGCCCACGCTGCGGTTGAGCCGAATGTTAGTTCAGGATGAGCCTAAGCAGAACGTTAACGGCTGGACGATTTCTGGTTTTTGGGTATTCTGGATCGCGGCAATTGTCAACTTCTGCTGGTACTGGATCGTCGGGTATGTGTTCCCGTTCCTCTCGCTGTTTGATTGGATGTCGTGGATCTCCCCCCACAATAATAACCTGCTGACGATCTGCAGCGTCAACGCTGGCGGTCTTGGCGTTAATCCGTTCCCGACCTTGGATCCTACTGTGGGAGGTTATAGTACGATGGTTACCCCGTGGTTCTCGACGGTCAACAACGCCATTGGTATGCTGCTGTCGATGCTCGTCATTATCGGCATGTTCTACATGAATGTGAGCTGGACCTCGTACTTCCCGGTCAACTCCAACGCTCTTTTTGATCGCTTCGGTAAGAAGTACAATATAACCAAGGTGCTTAACGAGAAACATGAGCTCGATAAGGACAAGTACCTCCAGTACTCCATGCCGTTCTGGTCTGCTGGCAACCTCGTTTTGTACGGCTCATTCTTTGCCTTTTACCCCGCCATGATCATGTTCGCCATTTTGGAATACTTCTCCATGCTGAAGTATTCGTTTATATCGTTCTTTTATGTTGTGAGGCACCCGAACACGGGCCTTTCGCGATTCAACGACCGGTTCACGCGCGCTCAACGCAAGCACAAGGAAGTGCCGGAGTGGTGGTATGTGATCTTCTTGTGCATTTGTGTGGGACTCGGTATTGCCACCGTGGAGCACTGGAAGTTCAGCAACACGCCGGTATGGACGATTTTCTTCGCTATTGGCCTTTCTGCCGTGTTTATGATCCCCGGAGGCGTTTTGTACGCAACAACCAACTCACAGATGGTCATCAATGTGCTGTACGAGTTGATTATTGGCCTCACGAACGAGGGCAACGCGAACGCATTGATGGTTTCCAAGGCATACGCTACAAACTTCGAATTGGAGACCGAGTCATTCATTGCGAACTTGAAGGCCGGTCACTACATCGGCATTGCCCCGCGGGCTATGTTTCGCGTGCAAATCATCAACGCAATTGCCAATTCGTTTGTGCAGGCCGGACTCATGACCTGGCAGTCGATGCCGGGTTCGATCCCGAACATGTGCAGCATGGAAAATGCCACCACAAACAAGTTCACCTGCCAGGGCCAGCGCACGTACTTCAATGCTGCCGTGCAGTGGGGTGCCATTGGCCCGCGGCGTGTGCTGACCGACTTGTACCCGCGCATGCGCTATACGTTCCTGTTCGGTGCATTGTTCCCCATCCCGTTCTACATTTTGCGCCACTTCGTACTGGCATACGCACGCCGCCACAACTGGAGTGCCAAGAAAGAGGGAGGCTCGCGGTTTAGGAATTCATCGTTTGTGCGCAGTCTCGTTGGGTTTGAGTGGGTCCAATCGGTTAATGAGCTGCTTATTTTGTCGGGCTGTCTTTCGTGGGCGCCGACCAACTGGGCCTACGTTTTAACAACTGTTTACATCGGCTTCATCTTTGCTTATTGGATCCCACGGCACTACCCGAAGTGGTGGGCAAAGTACAACTATTTGATCTATGCTGGAAGTAACGTTGGGTTCAATTACAGCGCACTAATCATGTTTTTCGCGCTGCAATACAAGAATATCCCTGACTTCGACTGGTGGGGCAACGACACGGGCACGTCACTAGCACCAGGTCCGAGGCTCGAGACACCACCGGATGGCTTTGGCCCAAAGACGTGGAATTGGTAAGTATCATTCGATGTTTAATTTATATGCGGTAAATGGCTTCAATTTATAGTACAAATGCGGATCGTCGCGAAATGTACCGTGATTTGGCGTGGACGTGATCTACAGATAAGCACCGGGCATTTAAATGGCGTCTCATAAACACCTCCACACTTTACAGACTTTATAGACTTTATCAACTAGTGGTTTTCTACGTTGCACTGTGCTCTGAGGTGCAAGGTGCCCTGGCCCACCATGGCCGAAACGCCCCGTTGTCGCCCGCTATGGCTGGGAACGGCCCTAGCCGGCTGAGCACCTCGTGCAGATTTGACTCACCGGTGTGCTCCGATAGCGCTCCGATTACGGTGGGGTTACACAGCCCTTACCCCTAATGGATCCATGCGTGCTGTATATAAACACCTGCCCATCTCAGCAACCCCCCCATTCCGAATATTTGGTAAAAAATGTCGGCCCGTATGATGATTTCCCGCGCGAACCAACACTTCCTTAGCCGTGCAGCCACGTCTGGCGCCGCCCGTACGTCGGTGCGTGCGTTCTCGGCCCTGGCTACCCGCGCTGCTCCGGCCCGCTCCAACTGCTCCACCTTGGCTAACTCTGTGGTGGCTCGCTCCAACACTATTTCCGTGCCGTTTGCGTCACGCGGCGTGAAGAGCATTGCGTTCAGTGCTGAATTTGGCCCCGAAACCGTTTACGAGCGCTCTGATTGGCCCGTTGAAAAATTGCAAGAATATTTCAAAAACGACACGTTTGCCCTCATTGGTTACGGCTCGCAAGGCCACGGCCAGGGCCTGAACTTGCGTGACAATGGTCTTAAAGTGATTGTTGGTGTTCGCAAGAACGGTGCGTCATGGAAAAAGGCGATTGAAGACGGCTGGGTTCCCGGCGAAACGCTTTTCGATGTGGACGAGGCCATCAAGCGTGGCACGATCGTTATGGATCTGCTGAGCGACGCTGCTCAAAGCGAGACGTGGCCGCACATCGCCCCGATGATCACCAAGGGCAAAACGTTGTACTTTTCCCATGGGTTCTCGCCCGTTTTCAAGCAATTGACCAAAGTGGAGCCGCCTAAGGATGTTGACGTTATCTTGGTGGCACCCAAGGGCTCAGGTCGCACTGTGCGTACTCTGTTCAAGGAGGGCCGCGGCATCAACTCGAGTTATGCTGTTTGGCAAGACGTCACGGGCAAGGCCGAGGAGAAGGCGATTGCCATGGCCATTGCCGTCGGCTCGGGTTACGTCTACCAAACGACGTTCGCTAAGGAGGTGCACTCCGATTTATACGGCGAGCGTGGTGCGTTAATGGGCGGCATCCACGGCATGTTCTTGGCCCAGTACGAAGTGCTGAGGGAGAACGGCCACTCGCCATCGGAGGCGTTCAACGAGACTGTGGAGGAGGCCACGCAGTCGTTGTACCCGCTGATCGGCAAGTACGGCATGGACTACATGTACGATGCGTGTTCAACAACGGCCCGCCGCGGCGCGTTGGACTGGTCGCCCAAGTTCAAGAAGGCGTTGAAGCCGGTGTTCGAGGAACTTTACAAGTCGGTGAAGGACGGTACGGAGACCCAGCGTTCGCTCGACTTCAACTCGCAGCCGGACTACCGTGAGCGGCTCGAGGAGGAGCTGCAGGCCATTCGTGACCTGGAGATTTGGCGTGTTGGCAAGGAGGTGCGGAAACTGCGCCCGGAGAACCAGTAAAGCCAATGGGAAAATAAGTAAATTCCGAAGTACATATATATATTTTTAAACTGCCGCATTTTGCGGGTGATTATCGCTAATAGATCCGGAAGTGGTAGTAGTTAAACCGATAGTAAACACATATTTCAATTAGGGCATGGAACAGTCCCCTGGTGGGGGGGAGTTGCGCGGTAAGGGTAGTACTCCCAAATAGGTGCGCGTGGCGCAAGTTCACCGTCATCAGGGCCGAACTTATTCAATATAAATAGATAGTAAAGCTGTATAGAATTCTAATTAGTTTCATCAATCATGGACCAACTCGCTTTGATCACTGTGCGCAATCTTTCCGGCTGGCTTTTCACACGACTGCCGTCAAGCCTTGGCAGCTCCCCGGCCTACTCGAATTCAGCGCTGTTGATAGACACCGTGCTGATTGTACGCGAGGATGCGGCTCATCCTGGGCAGCTCGTGAACGTTTTCAATGCGGAAAACGGCAAAAAGATCTACTCAATTGAGCGTACCGGCGCGCTGTCGACGTTGTGGTACGTTTATACCGAGCCCGACCACATTCAAGTGGCAGTAGTTGTTGCCGGAGCGATTGAACGTCGGGTTTCCTTTGCACCCAGCGAAACTGTCCATCTCAAATATGGTCCTGGTGTGTTCGGCAAGCTCCATAGGCACTTCTACACGCCACAGGGAGACCTTGTGTCGTGGAACCGGCGCTCTCGGTTCTTAGAAAAGATTAAGAACCCCGGTGGCGATGTTGAAGAAAGTCGTACGCGCGTGGCTGGCGTTTCGCAGTTGCGAAACAACCGGTTCGAGTGGGAAGTCCGTATCGATTCAACACAAATCGATGTTTTGACCGCGTTTACCACGGCGTTCGTTACAATGAAGACGCAATGGCTCTTGAATGACGGTCCCAACGTTGCCGGCGTGCGGACGAAACTTACGAAGACGGAAGTTTCCCCGGAAGACCATCAGCAGGAGGCAGCTCACCAGCAGGAGGCAGCCCACCAGCAGGAGGCAGCTTACCAGCAGGAGGCAGCTCACCAGCAGGGGGCAGCTCGGTCGCAAGAGGCAGCTCGGTCACAGGAGGTAGCTCGGTCGCAAGAGGTAGCACGGTCGCAAGAGGCAGCTCGGTCGCAAGAGGTAGCTCACCCGCAGGAGGCAGCTCCCGTGCTTGAAGCACCCAACCTGGGTGCAGAGTTTGCTGGCAATGACCCCGAACTTCTGCAGGCGTACGTGCGTCCCGAGCCTTCAACCGCTCCCCGCAACTTCTTCAACCCGCCGCCGCATCTCGAGCACAAATATACTGAATACTAACTTGTGAATACAATAAATATTAAAGCACATAATCGAACAGTTCACCATCCACCCGTCCCCCGGCCATAGCGCGGCGGACCTCGCGCGCAAACTCGGCAGGATCGCGCTGCAGCGACTCGGCAGCCTTACGGTTCAATGGGTCGTTTTTGTTGGGTTCTAAAAACAGAAACTGGATGCCAATGGCCACATGGCTCAAAGACAACACGGGCTTCCAGTCCTCGCGCAGAATATTGAGGCACACGGCCCCATCGAGATCGATGTTCGGATGGTAAACTTTTTGCAACAGCCGCACGCGCGGGGGCTCAATCGGGTATTCCGGTGGCACTGTAACGGCAAAAGTGAATTTGCCGCCGGTATACAACCCCGTCGTAGGCGCATACGAGAGGGTGAAGTGCATGAGATCGTTGGGGTCGGCAAACTCCACGTTCATGCCCGGTGCGAGCTCTAACTGCTCCACATCGCTCTGTACGCGGAGTTGGGCCGGTGAAACCCGCCGTTTTCCTGCCTGCTGCTCCTCTTGTTTCTTAAGTTCCCAGATTTTCAGCATATTGGCTGGGCAGCGGAGGGGGGGGGTCTGCCGTTATATATGTTCAGCAGCTGCAAGCCAATACCTTCCATTTTAAGCGAGTCGGTCTATTCTTGCCGTTTCGCAATGATTCTGCGCCGGGAAACTGCGGAATGGTCTGCATCCGTGTAAACGCACAGCCTCTCCACGTATGCTCGTTTATATAGTTAAATTTATCAAAACTGTTAGAAATATTTGGAAGTTACCTGCTAGACGTGGCCACAGTAAAACATTGTAAACGGCATGAAAGCAGTCTGTGCCGACTACACCCAGTAAGGCTTCGACAAGTTATCATGAATTACCAAGACGAGGTTGGCTTTTATCTAATAAATACACTTCTATACAGGTTTGTGCATGCATCAGCTCTAGAATCACTACGGTCATCCATGTAGTAGTACGGCAGGAACGGCAGCATATATCATTAAACAACCATTACAGAGTGTGTATCATGTGTTTGGTTTAGATGTATATTTTAAGGCAATGCGTGATCAGAGATGGCCCCACCCGATCAGTGTGTTACCCACAAACGCATCGTTTCCTGTGTAAGGGCCATTCAGCACGAATTGGCATTTAATACATAGTTATTTACGACTCGTTCGGCTTGCGGGCATTGCATGCCACAATCTTGATTTTATCGGCCATGATCTGCTCGCCGTCATCCAGTTTCACGGCTACATCCTTCACTAAGAAAGTCCACACATCGTCACAGCAGCGGTAAGTTTGGAGGTGACCTTTAAGCGTCATTCGTGCCCGAACGTGCGTTTGTAGAGCGTCGGTCATGGCACGGTCGAACTGGGCAAGAATGCGGTTCGCCATCTGCGGCTCGATATACGAGTCGCCAATGAGCTCATCCAGGGCCTCGGCCAGAGCCCAGCCGATACTGCTTTGGCGGTACAGCTCGTAGTACGGTGTACTGCTCATGTGGCAAACGAGGGTTCCGTGCCCTAATGAGATCGACCATATTAACAGATACCTAACCCCACATGTGTAGCCTAAGTAGTATATATATATATATTGATACTTTTTGATAGTGGAAGGATTCTCAGCTAGCCAGGATCTGTTGCCAGGTATCCGGGAGGTTTGAGTGACAAATCACATTAATTCAATCTGATGCTTTAGTTTATCCACCCCATCGCTAGGCTGGAGCAGGGAGGGCCCCAGAAGGGAGGGGGGAGTGGAACTGAGGGCACAGCCGTGTAGCCCCACAAACGAGCAACTACTTATTTTTCAGTATCGGTGTACATAAACACTAGCACATGTCCTGTAACGCTCAAATGTACTGCGTAAATAGTAGTGCACGTATAGTGGCATGCATTGGGTAGGTATTTTAAGTATTTTATATATTTTGTATTTACTTCGTGGCATCTAATAAAACGGGAAGCCTCACCGTTCGCTCAAACTCCCATATCACTTTACATTGCGGGCAACTCGGCTCACGGTTAACGTGCTGTTTGTAAACCTCATAGCAGTGTTCGTGCACGTGGTGCGTGCATTTGGCCTCCCGCACTCCACACTCAACAGGATTCTCGCGTACATCAATGAGCTCGCAGTCCTTACACATTGACATAAGTGGTGCTAAACAGTACGGACAGAGCTCTTCGTAACCGTCATAGTACCATGTGTACGTGGAAGACATCGATACAACTTCATGATCTAAAATTTCAGCATTTTCAAACTCGACGGGGCTCGGGGCGGCCACTGGATTGGCAGCCAATTGCTCACTGGCCACATTCTCCTGCACCACATGCAGTTCCGGCAGTGTTATATTGGTGAGTGGACCGGCCTCGGTGATCTCGGCAAACTTGTCAAAATCCACGGTTACAAACTTGGTTACAGGGCGCACATTTGGGATATTTATGGCTCATGCACTCTCCCTTACCCGATTAGGCAGGTGAAACATAGGTAGGTAGGTACGTAATAGGTAGGTAGGTACGTAATAGGTAGGTACGCAGATAATAGGTGGGTCGGTACGTTGTAGGTAGGTACGTTCCAAAGGTGCTTACTACAAGAGATTCGTTCGTAGGTACGTTCGTAGGTAGTAGGCACGTATAAACGAATCTAAGTTGTCGATATTTAAAGGATATTTACCGCCGAGGAGGTGAGAGATTGGGGCTAGGAGCTAGTCATGTGACCTCTTCTGTAGCACAGTGACTGCATACGCTTGGCCATTACGGTTTGAATAGTTAAATTAGTTTTTGAATAGTTGGTTTAGTTCGTCGGCATGCCGTTGCAACACACTTGGTTCCCCGTGCAGGTGCATACCAGCAGAAACTTATCCGATGATGAGGCCCTTAACGGCAGCAGCGTGCTAATTAATGCTACTAATAATATGTTCAATTTAATCACCAAGGAATGGCTGCAAAAATAGGGCGTAACCCTGTTTAACCGGTCCTTCATTGACGAACTTGCTAAATAAAAAGGCTGCCGATGATGTCGTGCAAGCAATTGAAGCCGCAATTACGTCGCAATGCCAATTGGCTAAGGAGAAGTTCACATTGCTGTACACGGACTCAAGCAATCCCCGACGGTGCTGCGAATCGCTTAGATATGTGCACACAATTATCAGCACAGTTCCTGTATGTCACGACTAACACCGTTGCCATTCTGGACACTTCCGTGTTTTCTGCATACATCATGCTTAAAATGAACACAATTGCTGAACGCGTGCGCGATGCGTACGCTCGTGAAGTGTTGCAACCGCAAACAGAGAATTTCACGCTTGATGTTAAACGGTTGCTTGTTGCACCAGGGAATGCCGAATGGCGGAACATTTTGAACAGGTTCTGTGCCGTTAGTGCACGGTTTGAGTGCAACAAACCCATCATTGATGCTTGCCTGCAAATAGCCCGAGACGAATTGGTACAGAATGCCCGCAAGTCGCTGGTCAACAATCGCTCGGCAACCTGGGAGTCCCAGTTTACTCAAGCGTGCAGTGTAGGCACTGCCTGGGAGCAGGTCGCAAACCTGTTCGGGCAGCGCGTCACGGTGGACTGGGAAAGCACTGTTATTGAGACAGTAGGCGAGGATAAGTATGTCGAGGCCGTGGCCGAGTTCATTGTTAACCAAACAAGTGAGGCAGCTGCATTGCCCGAGTTTGTGCAGGCACTGAGTGCGTACCAAACAAGGCACCCACACCTCCGCAATAAGTTGACAAAGCTCGTGCTAAATCGGGTGCTGAGCGGTGGTGGCACGCAAACAGTACAGCAATTCTGGGTGGCTACCGAGATCATCAACAGTGTGTTGGGCAGCATGGGCAACCGGTTCACGTTGTTGGCCGATAGGCTGAGCCCGCTGGGGCTCACGCGAATGTTGAGCCAAGTAGATAAGTCTTCGAAAATGCGCAAAATCTACGAAGACAGGATGGAGAAAGAGTACCCGTGGGCTCTTGTGGCACTGAAGCTGCTTCCGAAATGGCTGGGCGGCGATGCACCGAATACATGATCGCGGATGTTGTGAATGTCAAGCCAGAAGATGATTTGGTGTTAAATTATGATGTTTGGTATAATATGCTTCCGCCCTTGGGACCTCGGCCGACATTTCTAGCAGATGATGGATTGCCGGGCCGTGAACAGCGGCTGCGAGCGATTGCCACCCAGACGGGCCACATGCTCAAGCATGAATTGAGCTTGACGATGTCGGCCGTGGCCATGCGGCTGGGCAGTACTGAAATCAGCTGCAATATGGTGCAGTATACTGTGATCAGCCGCCTGGCCAGTGCACGCGAACCTCTTAGCGCCTCGGATCTGCTGCCGATGCTGAACCCGTCGGACCGCAAGTCTGTACTTCGTGCACTGGTAGAGGTTTCTAAGGGGTTTGTTGTGGAAAAAGCTGGATTTTACACTTTAAACCTCAAACTGATCCCACAGCATTCGTTAATACAACTCGCTGGCCTTTGATCTAAATAAAGGTAAGTAACATCAAATTTTTTTAAATACTAGCATTGGTAATAAATACTAAGTCGGCAAACCCAAATGCCGACCAAACGCGCGATCCTCCGTGACAGCCGGCGTCTCAATTGGTGCCGAAGGTTCTGAACTATGGGGGGGAGCACCTTCATTATCATTCTCTACATCGTCACGGTACCCCCCGTCATCACGGTAATTGGCCTCATCATCAAGAGCCAACACCTCTTTCTTGTTGCGCGAAACCAACCACAGCAACCCAAACACAAGCCCGCTGGCCATCACCAGTCCGATTAAAACCCCGAACAGTGTGTAGGTGCCCTTCCGCAGCCCAAACCGAGGTGGGTGTAGCCATAACGGCGAGATATGCCTATCGGTAAACACCACCGAAGATCCCTTCGCTACGTACCCGTTCGTGTACCCAAACTCGTACAGCATGACGCGCTGCCCGTCACGAGCAGCTGTCGGTGTGAGCCCAATAAGGTGCGACGACCCAATAAGCTGAGCCTGCAGCGTCTCGCCTGCCAAGGTCGCGGCGGTCTCACCCTTAAACAGGGCCTCTAGCGGGTTCCCCGGCAACAAATGCAGGTTTAAAACGGCACGGAGTGTTTTGGGATCGGTTTTTTCTGTCAAATTGTTCTTTTTCAAGTCCTCCGAGGGTGGAACCAAAACGGTGAAGTTTGCAGCTGGTTCTAAAACAGCCTCCATACCGGCCACATGCAGCAACTTCAGAAACAGCTCGCGGTTACCAGCCTTAATCAGATCTACAGTGCTAATCTCGAGGTTCTGCGGCAATGGGATGTCGTTCACAACGTGGGCAACCCCATTGTCGAACAATGCATCCGTGACTTCGGCCTCTAACCGGCTGTGAATCGCTCCGTTTTTCAAGTTGAACTGGCGCAGAGTGTGATTCCACGTCACCTCCGTGCGCAGCCCACTGAACTGCTCAACCGAGGCCGAGGCATACTCCGCATCAGCGTAGATCGGTGCCTTCAAGAACAAATTGTCAAAGACCGTGGCCAGTGCCGTTTCGTTTAGGGCCAAATACTTCTTCACCAAAATGTTGCGTTCCCACGCCTCGCGGTTCGGCAGCAACACGGTCCAGCTGTTATGCTGCGACAATTGCAGCCGGCCCAGTTTGTCAAGAAACGCCAGCGAGTATGACGAGATCAGCATAGGACCTAGTGCCATTGCCAAACTGGGCGGTACGGTAAGTAGGCCACCAGCAGTGTAGTAAGTGGTATTGGCATACCGATAAGCTTGCGCATCGAGATTCTCCCAGTTTAAGGTGGGTTCCCCCGAGGGCCGTCGTTCAAACCTCACACGCTGCGGGTACGCCCCGCTCTTTAACGGCATGAGCGACCTAAGTAACCTCGCATGTTTCGGTAGCGGGCTGTCCAGAAACTGATACATAAAAATAGCTCCCGGATCGGCGCGTGAATGATGTTTCGCCAGTGTAATCCCTGACTCCCCAGTAGGCACAACTATTGTTCGCTCATGGTCGGATTCACAACCATTTATCAGGTTTTCATGGCCATAAAGCGATAAACCTCTAACCAAAGAGTAACCCCCCAATCCAATTATGATCTTTTCGGGAGTAATATTAAGGAAATCATGAGCTTTATGAGCAGCCACACCATCAGCAAGCACAATGAGCCCATCACGAGCAACTCTAATTGGCGCTATGCCCCGAACTGTGAAGTGCGGGTTTTCAATTGTGAAATCTTCGTATAGTTTTACTGATGTGCCGTCAACCAATTCCACATTAATCGGGAAACTGTGGGATTGCAAGGCATTGAGCACGTTCGGCACCACGTGCCGTTGAACCAACACATTACAGCTGCGCTTCCCCGGTGGGCTGTTCAAGTAGTTCAGCAATGGCTGTGCAGAACTGTTATCGCCCGCTGCCGACAGCCACTGACGAATTGTGGTAGATTGCGGTACGTAAAGTAACCCATTAGCCAGCTCAACGTCGCTACGCTCAACCAATGCGGCAAACTCGCCATATCCACTGTCCAATTGCAGCATATCAGCCGTTTTCAGTGGGATCTCGACGAGCCCGCTGATCGCATGCACGAGCCCGCGCTGCGGCGATGCCAGCAAATCAACCTCGTCAAACTGCACTTTGTCGTTAATTCCGTGCCTCAAACTCAGTTTCACGGGCGCACTGCCATGGTCGAGGTAGGTTTTGTAGAGTTCTTCACCATCGGCAATGTCTTCGCTGTAAACAGTGGCATTGACGAGGTGGTAAAGTAGCTGGTCGCGCGTGACTTTCGATTTGTTAACTCCAATAAAAGCGCTGTTCACCGGTGCTAAAAACGTGGCATTCCAGCTCGCATTAATGAGCGGGATCAGGCCTCGCTCTTGGAGGAGGCGGAGAACGTCGGAAAACTCCGGATGTGCACTTAAAACATCAATTATTGTTACTGTCGGCACGGGCTGTACAACTACTGCCAGCGCAGTCCAGATGAGCGCGGCGTATGCCAGCAGTTCAGGAACACGCATGAACCGATCGGGCAGGATGCAGGGTTTGTGCGGTGATGTACCCGTGCCCTTTGAGGTGCAAGGCTAGCCGCACGATATGGGATGAGATGCACGGATGGCGGTGGGATCTAGGTTCGCGAAGCGGTGTGGTCGCTATTATTTGGTATAGTTTGTAGTTTATACAGGATATACAGGATATATAGGATATACAGGATATACAGGATATACTGGGGGCGGGGGGGGGGGCGGTTGTGGCAACTGAAACATTAATGTTTGGTGGTGGGAGGTGGGTGACAGGAGGCGCGAGGGTGGGGTTGCGTGCAGAAGTATAGGAGTTGGGAGTTAAGAAGTTCGATGCTGTGGAGTAGCGGCTACAGTTTGGTGCACAAATTAAGAAGGACAATGCGGTTAGACATGGGTTAATAAATATGCGAATTAATGTGATTAGTATATGCTCCAAGTGTATGAGGTGGGGAGGAATGGGATGGTGAGGTAGGATGCGTGATTTACTCGGGAACAGACGGTACCCGGGGTCCTAAGCGTTTAGATGAGGCCATATGTGCTAAATGGTACACACGATATGGTCAATATAGCATATAGAGTTCAGTCAAATATAAAATACACAGCGATGCTGAATTTAGTTCGCACCGTACGCAATCTCAACAAATTCCAACATTTAGCCGACCTTAGAGCCACACGGTCTCAGATAGGGTTCAATAAAGCGCTTAAACGAGTACATAGGGCATTGACCCCCCTCCCTCCAGCGGCCCTGAACTCGGCCGTGAAAACCGCGCACAACGATCGGTTAACGCTCAAAAAGTCCCCATATTTTATGTGATCAGCAGTTTGTCTGCCCAAACGAACCTTCGTCACCCGGTTTTGCTGTAGTTCGTCATGGCCGGTTCTAATTGGCAGATCGGATACCAATTAAGGTAAGGAGATAGGGGCAAGGATCCCCGATCTCGTACATATTTTTCACCACAAAGGCGTTTGAGCAGTACATTCGATGCCATGCCGCACATAACGATGCACGGTGTGCTGCAAAAGCTCAAAAACCGCATGTGGGTTCCAATTGAGCTGAAAAAAAATTCCGGTGATGGCACGCGTGCCGAGAAAGTTTCCATTTATAGCACGGACGTGCAACTCAACTCCAGCCAGCCCACCACACTTGAATTGGAGAAAGAGTCGCCATTGACCCCCCAACAATCTATATCAAGCGAGGAATCTAGAGTTGATGACGATTTCAGGTTCACTTCGGGCCATTTAATGGTGTTTGGGGTGCTTTGTTTGGGGCTCGCTGTTGTAGCGTTGGACTACAGCGGCATTGGCAACATTATGGCCAAAATCAGTGCTGATCTGCACGGAACAACTACCCAGAGTGAATGGATCGGCAATGGGTACTCACTAACGGCGTGTGTTGCGCAGCTGCCAATTTCGTCACTTTCCGACATTTTCGGTCGCCGTCAGGCGTACATGGGCTCTTTAGTACTTTTCATTGTAGGTAGTATCGTTTGCGGTACAGCACACTCGATGGAGGCGTTAATTGCTGGCCGCGTCATCCAGGGTGCCGGGGGTGCTGGAGTTATGGTGCTCCCCGAGGTTATTTTGGCCGATGTGATCCCACTTCGGCAGCGTAGCATGTACTACTGCTTGTTCATGCTGATCTGGTGCGTCTTTACGGGTAGTGCACCGTTGATTGCTGGTGCGCTTGCGGAATACTCGACATGGCGATGGTATTTCTATTTAAGTGTGATAATTTCCGGAATTGCGTTGGTTATGTGCCCAGTTTTCATGCACCTGCGGCATGATCACCGTAGCAAGAACTGGCGACATCAATTAGCCACTATTGATTATGGTGGTGCCGTGCTTATTGTTGGCAGCACAACCTCCTTGCTGCTGGCCCTCAGTCGGGGCGGTTCAAATAGCGATCTTTCGTGGGGGAACTGGTCGGTTATCTTGCCGCTGGTAATTGGCATTGTTGGCATGGTTGCCACGGGGGTTTATGAGTACTATGCAAAGCCGCAGTTCCCGATGTTCAACTTCCGAGTGTTCGGCAACCTGTCATCAGTGCTGTGCTACTTCCAAAACGTGTTCCAGGGCATCGTGAACATGGGCCTTGTATACTTTCTGCCGACGTTTTTCCAGGGTGCGAAGGGCTACAGCGAGCTGATCAGTGGTCTGTGCGTTTTGCCCCTGGAACTCGTGGGCCCACCCATTACGCTGGTCTTGGGCTACTTAATTGAGCGCTTGGGCCACTATCATTTTGTGAATTTGCTGATGTGGGCCATCGCGACGCTGGGTGCTGGCCTGCTAACGCTCATGAACGAGCACCGCGGGATCGCTGGGTTGTTAATGTTGCAGATCCCCACATCCATTGGCATCAGCTGTTTGTATGCAACGCTCAGCACCACGGCGAATGCCACAAACCCGCCTCGGTTGTGGACCGAATCAACAGCTATGATGAGCTTTTGTCGCTCAATTGGCGACTCGCTGGGCACGGCCATTGGAGGTGCCGTTTTTGCCTCGCAGATGCACACACGGTTGCAGAAACTGGCCGCTGATGGGTACGAGGTGCCCGAAATCAGTTTGTTATCGTTTGCCCATATTATCAAGCAAACCACGGACCCCATTGTGCAGGCGGACCTCAAGGCCGCCCTCTCGGGCACGATGCACACTTTATTCATCGTGATGACGGCATTCTGCGGGGCCGGGTTCCTAACAACCGTTGTGCAAAAGGAGTACACGCTCGACCAGGAGTATGAATCGAAGCAGGGTATTAAATAACGACTATTTATTATCACGCTTAACCTATCTTTAGAACATGCGTACATTAAGCGTTTAGAACATGCTATGCCTACTTATGCCTTCTATACGCCACTAAATATCAAGTTGTGGTCAAGTTACGACAGATTGCAGTCATAGTGATGGCTTGCTACGACCAGTTATGGCTAGTTATGGCTATTTACAACCAGTTATGGCTAGTTATAGCTATTTACAACCTGTCATGGCTAGTTATGGCTATTTACAACCAGTTATGGCTAGTTATAGCTATTTACAACCTGGCTAGTTATAGCTATTTACAACCAGTTATGGCTAGTTATAGCTATTTACAACCTGTCTTGGCTAGTTATAGCTATTTACAGCCTGTCATGGCTAGTTATGGCTAGTTATACTCTGGCTGCGGAGGTCCCCGCGTGTGCTCAGACTCTCGCTGTGTCGGGTTATTTATGTTTTATGCTGTTACACTACTGTATATCCTAATTAGTATAATGGTTATATATCTGCCTTACTAGATAGAGGATTTATGTTTGTGCTGCGATGATAACGTTATAGCTAATCACACTTATGGTTAGGCTGCATGTCACTGCGGCCTATGTTACGATTCGGTCAGTAGACCAAGTCATGGTCGTGACCTGCCCATCATAACCAATTGACTTCCACCCCACCAGGTGCAATCACCCAGATCAAGATTGCCGTTACAAGAGGTGGCCATATTCCCAAAACAGCCCTTCGAGTTGTACATCCTGATCCTAGTTTTGGCTCTACCCCATATCGTGGCAAGCATTACCTTGTTGAGGTACCCGGGTAGGGGCAGAACCAAATGGACTGCCTAGTTCAGGATTGCATATTAAAGATAACAATAACTCATCATTATGTGCATCATCAATAGGCATCTCCATGTCACCTTCAAACCCATCTTCATAACCGTAAGTAAATTGGATTGATTGATAAACAATCCTTTAGTTGATCATACTTATCGAAGCTCGGCTCGATGTCATGTATGATATTGTGCCGCAGTGCCCCGGGCTCTAGAAGTTTCCACCTAACCCTCGAGCCTCGATCTCTCCCAAGCCTGCCCTGCCCTAATATATATATGCTTATATACACCTCCCCCGTAACTTTTCACTGAACAAGATGTTGTCAAGCAAAACTATTCAAACCGTTCGTCGTGGCGTGCAGCAAACTGCCGTGCGCCACTATTCGCACAAAGAGCTCAAGTTCGGTGTCGAAGGCCGTGCTGCCCTTTTAAAAGGCGTCGATACGCTCGCGCGTGCCGTCAGCGTCACCCTCGGTCCGAAGGGCCGCAACGTGCTCATTGAGCAGAGTTTTGGCAGCCCCAAAATCACCAAAGACGGTGTGACGGTTGCGCGTTCCATAACCCTGAAAGACAAGTTTGAAAACTTGGGTGCGAAGCTGTTGCAGGACGTTGCCTCGAAAACCAACGAAACCGCTGGAGATGGCACGACTTCGGCAACGGTTTTGGGCCGTTCCATCTTCACCGAAAGTGTGAAAAACGTCGCTGCCGGCTGCAACCCGCAGGACCTGCGCCGTGGCTCCCAGGCTGCCGTGGAGGCCGTGGTAAACTACCTTGCCAAGCACAAAAAGGAGATCACCACGAGTGAGGAGATCGCACAGGTTGCCACGATCAGTGCGAATGGTGACACCCACATCGGCAAGCTGATTGCCTCGGCTATGGAGAAAGTCGGCAAAGAAGGTGTAATCACCGTTCGCGAGGGGAAAACCTTGCAAGACGAGCTTGAAGTAACCGAGGGAATGCGGTTCGACCGCGGATACATCTCGCCGTACTTCATTACTGACGCAAAGAGTGCTAAAGTTGAGTTCGAGAACCCGCTGATCATGCTCAGCGAGAAAAAGATCAGTCAGATCGCGGATGTGCTGCCTGCGCTCGAAATCAGCAACAGCACGCGCCGTCCGTTACTGATCATTGCCGAGGATATCGATGGCGAGGCTCTGGCAGCGTGTATTCTCAACAAATTGCGGGGCCAGGTCCACGTCGCGGCCGTGAAGGCACCCGGGTTCGGCGATAACCGCAAGAACACGCTGGGTGACATTGCCATTCTCACCGGCGGCACTGTGTTCACTGAGGAGCTCGATATCAAGCCCGAGAATGCCACCGTTAACCTTTTCGGCTCATGCGGCAACGTTACGGTGACGAAGGACGACACCATCGTGCTGAATGGCGAGGGCAGCAAGGATGCCATCAACCAACGCTGTGAACAAATCAGGGGTTACATTCAGGACGAGGGCACCTCCGAATACGAGCGTGAGAAGCTGCAGGAGAGGTTGGCGAAGCTCAGCGGTGGAGTTGCCGTGATCAAAGTCGGGGGCTCCTCAGAAATCGAGGTGGGCGAGAAGAAGGACCGGTTTGTCGATGCTTTGAACGCGACGCGTGCCGCAGTGGAGGAAGGAATTCTTCCCGGTGGTGGCACTGCGTTGCTGAAGGCGACGACTGTGTTGGACCAGGTTAAAACGGACAATTTTGACCAAAAGCTCGGCGTTCACATCATCAAGTCAGCAATTACGGGTCCGGCACGCCAGATCGTGCACAATGCCGGTGGCGAGGGTGCCGTGGTTGTGGGCAAGCTCACGGATGAGTATGGTGCTGACTTCAACCTGGGTTTCGATGCAGCCACGGGCAAGTATACCGATATGATCCAGGCAGGCATCATCGACCCGTTCAAGGTCGTGCGGACGGGGCTCACTGATGCGGCTTCGGTCGCGTCGCTGCTGGCAACAACGGAATGTGCCATTGTTGACGCTCCTGAGCCGCCGGCCCCGGCCCCGGCTGCTGGTATGGGCGGCATGGGCGGCATGGGCGGCATGCCGGGTGGCATGTTTTAAATGTACATAGAAATAAATAGTCGGTAAATATGTAAATAACAACACCCACGGCGTTCGCGGGTCAGAGAAAGTGTGATACTGTTGTTTAACCGAAGATGAGTACATCCTAATAGATATATTAACCTGAGCGTGGGAACACTCACCACCTCATATATTTAAAAGATGTTCGGGAATATTGCAATAGTTGTGCCGTCATTCCTGTTAGTCCTCGTGTATCTTAACGTTTTAAAGGGGTCTAGTAGACACCTTTGTTTTCAACGGATACCTCTACAAGTCTCGAATTGAAAGGTCTCACTTCAAGGCGAGCTAGGTGAATCAAAACTGTATTTCAGAGCTTAAAATGTTAAGAAACAAAATATAGATGTCGATAAGCACCTTAATAAATTCAACCGCAAACCAAAGAAATATTAAGCAAATAGCCGAATCACCAATGGTATCCCCCCGCAACTTCTTTCTTGATAAATATTCGTCACGAATGGCACGCCTTGTCTCGTCGTCCGCAGTCGCAAGTTTCACGTAAGGATCATTCCATCGATCTGAATCGAACAATGGTTGTTTGTGCACCGGAAATTGGTGATAACTCTTATACCATGCACAATAGGAACTACGGCTCGCCCGTTTAATTCAGTATAATACTGCCTTCACCTTTCGAGGTAGTCGTCGTTGCCCAATAGATCCCGGCGGTGTCCATCGTCCAACTATACCAGACATCGTTGCTGTAGTGTAGCGAGGGGTAGACGGGCAGACCGCTAGTGTATAGTATGCGTATCGTAAATTCTGACATTACATGTATAGTCTAAAATCATTACTCGGTCAAACGCGACCGCTTTTTGCGGGGCTTGTAGCCCTCGAGTTGTTCCTCGAGCTGCCGTTCACGAAGAGTCGGCTGCGGAGGGTGGTCCTGGGCCCACTGCTGTTTGAAATTCGCTGCTTCGGACTCGTACCACTTAAGTTTGCGTACATACGCATCCTGACGCTCCTCGTTTTCCATTTTAGCCAGCCGACTGCGCTCGACATAAGGCGCACGCTCTGCATCGGGTAACGATCGCCACTTCTTACCCAGACTAGCACGGATCTCGTTGCGCGATGCGTGCACCTCGCCATTTGTATTCTTCTTGTTATCACGCCGCTTCAAGGACTCCGTTTCTTGGCGACATATGTCCCAATAATCCTTCTGAAACAGTAAAAACGGGTTAGTTATTCCGTGCCTTTCTGGCTTCGTAGGCCTTTGACCAATCTCGTGCATCATGTCGCGCTCAAGCTGTTCGCGCTCAACTTCCTCGCGGTGTTTCCTAAGCTCAGACAATTCACTCAATGCCTTCTCATAATCAAGAGGCTCATAAATAGGCTCGTTCGAGTTGAGGTGACGCTTCATACCGTCCATCTGCGGCGACAGCGTACGTGAGGGTGGGTGCACAAGCGGCGGCGGTGCCAGGTTCTGAGCGACGTGCTGCGCGTGCTGTTGCTGCGTTTGCTGCAACTGTTGCAGTTGCAGATTGTGCTGGGCAGTCATGTGTGGTGATATATGCGGAGGCAGCGGTGCCATCGGGGTGATCTGCATCTGCTGAGGCATTTGGCCCGACATCTGCACGAGCTGCGGTGGAGTCGGGTTCGCATTTGGAGGCGTTTCTGTGTGGAGCATAGCGTCGCTGTCGTCCAAACGAAGATTCGACTCCAGCTCCCGGGCCAAATCGTCATCTATTAGCTTCTCCGGCACCTCAATGCCGCCCACGAGACTGTTAAGCACCTCCTTCGCAGCGCGTAAACCCGAAATGTATGCCCCATGGATCGTGCCGGGGAACGTGCGGCACGTTGCTTCTCCTGCGAAAAATAGCGATCGCAGTACGGGCCGTGCGAGCAGGTCATGGTCAGTTAGAGTACCTTCCACGCCAACATGCGAGAATGTGCCCTTGCTGAACCTGTCGAGCTGCCATCGGGTAACAAAACTCTCCACAAGCTTGGCCGATTCCGCCTTGGGGTGCCGACGGAATACCTTGCGCAGCTTCGCAACGGCAGATTCCACAATCACTTGATCAGACACTTCAGACATGTTTTCCGCGGCTTTACCACTGCATAAACCAACAATCAATGCCTTAGCACCGGCTTCGAGTCGCTTTGTATGGTTCTGGAACACAAAACAGTCACCACGCGCGTCGCTGTCGCCATCGTTTGCGATGCGGATGTGCGAGGTTACGCTGCTGTCCCAGAACGGCTCATTAAACACAAGCACAACCTTGTTCACGACGCCGAACTCTAAACGGTCGATACTGTCGGCCTTCCATTGAGGCAGGTCGGGAATAAACTGGACGCTGCGTCGTTTGAGGCATCCCAACGGCACCGTAACGACACATCTGTCAACATGAACCAGCTCCCCGTTTTCGAGTGTGATGTGTGCCTTCTCCTCGTCATACTCGATCACATTCACTACGGTTTTAAACCGAACATCGAGCTTAGAAGGCACGGTATCTAAACCTTTGGCGAGGGTGCCCATGCCGTCGCGCGCCCACGCGTGCCGACCAGTAAATCGGTTCGACCGGTGGTGCGACCACGATGACAGCCCCGCACGATCTATATCATTGCCCATTTGGTACTCAAACTTCGCGAAATACCAGCCCAAAGCGGCACGGTCATTTTCGCTCATATCAGTAAGGCTCGCCAAGTGGTCAACGAGTTTGCGCATGGTAAGGCCAAGCGACACCCCCTGTGCAGCCTGCTCCGGGTACACATGAACGTTACCGTCGGCTGCCGAGCGTGGTTTCACTTTGAACCCGAGCGATTGCAAGAAATCGAGCTCGACTTTGATTTCTTGTTCAGCATGCTCGTCTCCATCGTCGCTCTCTGAGGTTGCGTTTGTGTATGGCCGCTGCATTTCCTCTTCAAAATGGCCAATGGTGATTTTTTCCGATTCAGGATCGACTTGCGGGTCCTGACTGGCACGGATCAACGTTTTTACCCCGGCAGTGTTCGACGGTAGCTGTCCGCGCATGGCACCTTGACCCATTTCGAACGATTTCATGCGGTCCAACAAGTGTTTGAACATCTCGTGAGCCCGGTAGTCGACTTGGGCACCAATGGGATCTCCAGTTTGACTGCTGTACAGTACGTTCGCGTCCGAAGTCGTATCAACACTAACCACAGGGATTCCTAGTTGGCGACGCATAACCAAACCGAGCGGGTTGCCCCCACCAAATCCCATCACCGTGTCGCCGCCCAAATCGACACTGGCATGCTCTGTGCTGAGCAATGGGCTATACACACGGCCACCAATGCGTTTGCGGCCCTCCAGAACAACAACACGGGGTACATCCTCGTAGTCGGCCAAAATCTGGGAGCTGTAACGCTCTAGCAGGTTTTCCAGCTGTCGTGCACAGCTCAACCCGGCAATTCCCGCACCCACCACGGCTATAGTTTGCCGTGGTTTACGACGCTGAGCACTGAATGGGTCCCCCAAGCTCCGTGCGGGTTGCGCGCAACACCCTTGGTTGATGTAGCCGTTGCGCACAAGCCATTCAAACGCAAACTCCGCCAGTTTGTAGTAGCGTGCCTGTTTGCAACAGCCGACTGCTTCCACCACAGTCACGGAAACCAATGGGTTCGCGAGCCACAGTCGGAGAATGCCATTGCGAATGTTCAAGTAAGTTGTTATGTGCGCGTGAGGTAAAAAGTTACGCAACTGGTTGTACTCGCCCAAACTCAAACTGTACGGAGACAACCGTGAGGATTCAGCAGCGGCTATACACTGTGCACCATAGTTGAGCGAGCTCAGATCAGGAGGAATGCTACTGCGTGGTTTGTAGCGCATACGTGCCGCAGCAAACAAAGGTGCAGGGGTCGGTGCCGGCGGTTGTAATAACATCGGAGTGGTGCTCGGCAGCCTGCTGGGCATTTCGCTAGATAGCTGGCTTGAAACTTGGCTGGGAACCTGCGAGGACGCTATTTGCTGGACTTGGGGGGATACTTGCTGCTGGACTTGCTGGGGAACCTGCTGCTGGACTTGCTGCTGGACTTGCTGCTGGACTTGCTGCTGGACTTGCTGCTGGACTTGCTGCTGGACTTGCTGCTGGACTTGCTGCTGGACTTGCTGCTGGACTTGTTGCTGCACCTGGTTCGGCGGGCTCGGTCCTCTTAACATATCTACACGGTCCATGTTGCTAAGACTGCGTGCCATTTGCGGCCTAAGAACCTGACGGGGTGACGGGCCAGGACTCAGCGAACGTAAACGCATCAGACGGCCATTTCGCATCCCTTCCGACATCTGGGGCAGGGTCTGCATATCCATTTCCGACATACTTTGCATGCCCGATGAGATCTGCGGCTGCATCCGCTGTAACCCGCGCAAATTCGCCATGTTTTGCATCCGTATATTTTGCATCTGCATTTGCGGCATTTGTTGGCCAAGTTGTTGCATTGTACGGCCGGATTGCTGAATTGGGCGGCCGGGTTGCATACCCTGCATATGGTGGTGATGGGTTGACAAACCCTGCTGCATTGGGTAATTACTCCGCTGCAGGGTCTGCATTGACATGTTTGAGGGCATGCGCTGCATCTGAGCAGTTTGCTGCATGTTGGGGCCACCAGTCTGCTGCATTCGGTTATTGTTGCGCAAACGCATTTGCATCTGCATGTTCATTGCGTCGTTTTGCATAAGGTCCGGTATTTGCTCCTGCATTTGCTCCTGCATTTGCTTCGCTTGCATTTGCTCCGCCTGCATTTGCTCCGCCTGCATTTGCTCCGCTTGCATTTGCTCCGCCTGCATTTGCTCCGCCTGCATTTGCTCCGCCTGCATTTGCTCCACCTGCATTTGGTCCTGCATGTCGCTTGGCATTTGATTAGCTTGGAGTTGATTATTCGACATTTGGTTACTTTGCAGTTCATTATTTTGCATTATGTCCGGTTTCTTAGCGAACAGGTCGCGCTCGATGCCGTTGAGCGGATCCCATTGATAGTCGAAGTACCCAAGGTTGTCGGGGTCCATGGCGCCAAGTTGAAGGGCCATTGCGTCGTCCATTTCGCTGCTGATGGCAGGCGGTGCCTCGAGTCGCTCCGGCAGCGCTAACGCAGCGCCGCGCATGCGCACCGACGTCGACGCCGCGTGTCGCGAATTTAAGGGTCCACCGCCCACCACACCGTCGTCGATGGGGCCACCGCTCAAGTCGTTGCCTTCCATGCTTTCGGCACCGGGTTGCCGGTCCGACGACCGCTCAGGCGGCCGCGCAAAGTTGCGCTGCTGGCCGTACATGCTGGTGACGTGCGAATGACCGTTGCGCGTGCCCTAAGCTCCGGGGGCACGGTCGTGAAAAATCGCTGCACGGTACATTTAACGCGTCAATTAACGATGCGAATTCTGCCGTGGCGCCGGCGTATTGCCGCGGGAGATGCAAGATTCCGCGATTTGCCGTATAAACTGGCCGGCATGAGCGTGGGGCCGCGCGCTCCGTACGCAGCTCCGGCGCCCCCGGAGCAGTGGACTGAGACGTGCACGCTGACGTATTTACGCCAGACGCGCGCGTTGTTGCAGACTGTGCTGGCACAGCTCGTTGATATGACGGATTTATCGCAGGCTCCCCACCCGTTGCCTCCAATTCGCGCGGCATTACGCTCGTCAATGTCGGTCACGGCACGTGCCATGCTAGCAACTCCGGCTGCCGAGCTTGGTGCGCGGATAACTGAGCTTTGTGTGCCGACGTCGTTGCGAAAGCTTACTCCGGATTCGGCGTTGGCGTCGACGTCGGCGTCATTGCCGTCACTGCAAGCTAGTGCGCTTTCTGAGCTCGTAAATGAGTTAACGGCGTTCGATTATGGCGCTAAAGCGACTGAACGTGTTACTGTGTTTCTGTGTGCGCTGGCAGGGCGTGCATCGACGCTGGAGCTGACGCGGGACACGCAAAACCGCGCGCTGGGCTTTTTCGCCAACATAAACAACCTGCGCATGGCATTGCGCTGGTTGCAATTACTGCAAGAAACTGCTCACCCCGATCGTGCGACGTTGCACCTGCTTTTAGCGTACGAGGAGGCGAAGGTCGCCGCCAATCCGTACCCCCGCGGCTCAGTTGCGCACCCCCTGGTCACCACGCAGCGCACGCTGGCGACTCTGGCCGGCGCCGGTGTGCGCGCCGATGCGGAAACCTGGAATGCTGTGCTGCGGTGCATGCCGCTGGGTTTCGGCAAAAGCTTTGTGGTTGAGGAAATGGACCGCCGAGGCATTGCACTCGACGCCTTGTCGCGCGCGCAGGTCGCTGCGCTGGTTGTTGAACAACGGCATGCGCGCCATGATGATGGACAGCTATTAAAGTATGTAAATGTGCATGACAATGTATTTGTGCGTGCTGTGCTCGATTGTTTGCAACGAACGCGCACCCCGCAAAATGTCAACGTGTTGCGGGCCATTGCTCTGCTGTTGGAGAGTGGAGACCGCTCATTGACTATGCTGAACCAGTTTCTGTGCAATTTTGGCCACCGTCATCATTTTGACTGGCAGCTCGGCGTGCTGGCGTACTTCCCCACAACAGAATGGGACGCCAAGACGTGGGAATATTTACTTGAAGCAGCTGTTTTTACGAAAAACAATTGGGCAAAGCCGCAATTGGTGGGGACGCTGCTGATGCAGGCACAGCGGGAAAATGTCGCACTGACGCCGCGTGCACGGTACTTGGCTAGACGTGCAGTGCGGCAGCCGCTCAGCGATATGGGCGCTCAGTCCTGGAATGATTTGAAGGGGGGGCTGCAGTGGGGCGAACCGCTGCAACCACGGAACCCGGCGATGCTGGCATCGATTGGGTTCGCTGATGGTCCGCTGCTAAGAAGCAAACCAGCCAAAATCGATTGCTCTCGATTTGAAGCGATGCCGCGCACGGATTCTCGCCAACGCCGGCAACATTTGAAGGCGGAGCTTGCAGGGCTGAACTAATTGTATATACTGGATAGACAAACACACGTAAACACGTTTATAAAACACATGTGGACGTTTCCTGGGCGACACGCAGCTATTGGGGGGCAATATTGCCACCAAAGGTCACACAAATGATCTTGATTGCACCGCACAACTCAATGCCTTCAAGTCATAGGTCTCCAACTAACAAAATCGATGAAAACGCTGGGATTGGTTAGTGCTTCCAGTCACCGGTAATAATTAAAAGTGCCGAGGGCCGCCGATGCTCAACGTTTTGGTGAGATTGTTAGATGGAAACGCTATTCCTGTACATTTACATTACATTAACCGATTCCTATTGATTATATGTTCGTTTATCTTGAAGTTTTGGCAAATCTTAACGCGATCCCCGGGGAGCTTTGGCTCGCAGCGAACATGGTTTCGTCCAGCTTGACGCTGGAACTGTCCCTGGTCACGTGTTATTGCGTTATTGGCTTGTGAGTAGTTGAAAAGTGCTGGAACAAGATTCTTTGTACGCTTTCGTCGGAAAAAATCGACCAATTCTGTTCTCAATCTCTAATGTATTCGATCGTTGATGGTTGAATTGCACGTGCTTGTAACTTTTTTTTTTTCAAATTTTTACCTTATGATCCTCCCTACGTGACTTGATTAGGTTGCGTGGTCTCAGGGCTCATTTTAGTAGTACCTACAGCTATCTAGATAACACAATCAAGCAACATGATTAGATCCTGCATCTAGTTGAAGTGCCAATTCTTCATTTCAAGATCTTAGGGAATTACACCAAGTGAAGGTCATTTGCTTGTTGGAATGTACCGTGGGCAAAGGCGCATCGCCATATGACGCTTGAGACGGCACACCTGATGCTTTGTATTCATGATTTCAAATAATTTGTGCAAAATTGATGCAAGAGTCGTAGTGCTAACTAAATACTTTCCCCCTCGGCAGCGTTGTTACCAAATCGTAGTATATACAAGACTACGCAGCTCTTCGGTGTGAAAATAAAAAGATGATAGCGAATAGCGAACTAAATACAAATAGAAGCTGGGATTTTAAAGCCGACAGTTTTGGATGCGTGTGTATTGCAGGTTTGTTGGTGGGTAAACCAAGGGTGGAGATACCCGTGTCACGTGCAAACGGGGATGATCAGCAAGTCGCGGCGACCCCCGGGCATATGCCTAGATATACGCCTGCTGTCGTTGGCCGGATCATGTGGGTCCCAACCAATCAACGATTTCTCGTTTATTTTTAAATACTAATTAATATAAAACAGTTTTTTCCCCCCAGGTGTTGCACCCCCCAATCTTTGGCTCCCTCCCTTCTTAGTTCACTCAGTGTGGTGCACAGTGACGCACTAAATTAAACGCATGACGCGATGATCACGTAAGCCAATGCCCGTGTTGGAGATCGAGAGCGACGAGCAGTTCAACCAGCTAACTTCCACCGCGGATGCAGCCAAACTGCTGGTGATATACTTCCAAACGGAGTGGGCGGAGCCCTGCAAACACATGAACACAGTTTTTGAGAGTCTTGCAGAGGTTTACCCCGACCATTCATTCATTTCGATCGATGCCGACAAATTTCCCGATATCAGCGAGACTTTAGAGGTTTCGGCAGTGCCGTTCTTTGTATTGTTAAAAGATAAGATGATTGTTAAAGAACTGAGCGGTGCGGACCCGCGTGCACTCGCAAAAGCGATCCAGGAAGTTGGTGGTACGGCAAACAGTTCAACAAGCGCACCTGGAACGTCAGCAAATTCCACACCGCAACTTGAACCCTCAGAAGAGTCGAAGGAGCAGCTCACAAACCGGCTGAAGAAGCTAATTGCTGCTGCTCCGGTGATGCTTTTCATGAAGGGCACCCCTGCCGAGCCCAAATGCGGGTTTTCTCGGCAGTTGGTAGCGATTCTTAGGGAAAACCAGGTTCGGTTTGGGTTTTTTGATATTTTGAAGGACAATGCCGTGCGGCAGGGTCTCAAGGAGTACTCGGAGTGGCCGACGTACCCGCAACTGTACATCAACGGTGAGCTGCAGGGGGGGCTTGACATTGTGAAGGAGAGCTTAGAGGATGATCCGGGGTTCTTTGATTCGGTTAAGTAGACTTCATTTATGCATCCTTCCTGGGGGAAGCGTAGGGCGGCATGCGGTGCGCCACTTAGAAGGTGACTGCGGTGCTCTTTAACGGGTATATATGTAGCTATATATATTAGTTAAGATTTTACATGCTCTCCAGCACGTTTTGCAGCGGCAGTGGTTTATGTTGGGCAGAGAGCTAGCCGGGACACGCATTTCCACCGGGACATGCATTTCCACCGGCACCCTCGCCCCTATCGCACCACCCTTGCCCCAGTGATAAAGAAAAGGTTTTCTATGTACAAGTTAGGTTAATCATCATCCGAATCCGACAAAAGCAAGATAGGGCGACGGTGCGTAATGCGAAACGCGGTCTCCTCACGCACCGACTGCTCGGTCACGCCCGCGTGCCATGCATGAACCACGCGGGCCCGCAACTGGCCCCTAAATGCTACATGTTCCTTGAACCAATGCACGTTTTGGGTAAATTTCAATTGCACAAATCGTTGTGGCAACCGCGGGTCTGGTGTGCTCGCACCAATGGCCCCACGGACGCCCTCGGCGGCCAGCACCCCGAAGTGAGCAGCATCACCACAGCTCAGCCATTCCGCAGCCGCAGCCGCAGTGGCAATGGGTAGCTGCTGTTTATAAGCCGAGCAATAGTTTTCTAAAATCGTTAAATTAAACGTATCGGCATCATCAGCAAACTGGGCAATTGCCGGTCCCACGCTGCTCGAATCTGAGGAACCATAAACGACCTTACCCACGGCAGGAAACATCGCCAACTTGGATTGCCGCGTTACCCCACAGGTCATTGCGTGCTGTTTGGTAAACTCGAGCGCATTCAATGCACTGCGTACGTCGCCGCACTCGCTTATTCGCCGCAATTCCGCTAAAGGTAAGGTCAGCCGCTCTTCAGCAGCGACTTTTTTTAGGATTTTAAGCAAGATTGTTGAATTGACCGGATTCACTTTGATATGCTTTACATTGGGAAGCTCTAATAAATGGTTTAAAACGCGCGTCACCAGCAAGGAGTCCGCATATTTATCAGCTTCTATTTCAGTAAACGAAACCACCAGTAACGGCAGCTGACCGCTATCCATGGCCCATTCTTCAAGACTAGAGGCAAATTGAGCGCATGTATCGGCATGAAATAAGTTCGGCAAGTCTTCTAAAAGCACCACCGTGCGATTTCTATCAAATAAAGCCGCTCCAGTAAGAAACTCGGTGAAACTAGCGCTCACAAGCGTGCTAGAATCGCGGGATTCGGGATCCACATACTCAACTACTTCTAAATTACGCTCTGCTGCCAACAATTGCAAGGCTGTCGATTTGGAGGCGCCGGGGGGCCCGCTCACCACTAAAATAGCGATGTTTGTGGCCGGATCCAGAGCGGCACGTAGATCGGCCAGTTTGGCATGATGCATTGCGACATTTGCCGTAGATTGCGGGGCATATTTCTGCGGCCACGGCACACCGTCGGGTGGGGGAGCGCTGCCAAGCTGCTGCCTGGTTTCGAACCTCGGCCGCATCCTTGCCCTGCCCTGCTCCCACGGGGATTTTTCAAAACACTTACTCACATAGTGGTAAAGATCAGAAACGCTCGAAAAATATTGAGTATTGGTTAGTGAGGAGTACCAGTAGCTATAATGCACACGCTGGTGCAGGGCGCATTAATTAAACGCATTACTCATGCATACCCAAAGCATACTTATATTAAAATATCGTTAATTTAGCACTGCTGCGTACATACAGATCACATGTCGCCAGAACAACGGTTATACATGGTATAATTTAACTGGCTAAGCCAAAGCGGAAAGCGCCACAGCTCACTGCCATGCCATAGCCATGTGTTCCGATCATCGAATGGAGCGGCCTGCGTGAGGCATGTGCCCTTATTAATGCCGCACATGGCAGCGGCGTCGGCACGTGGGTGCATTCCGGTCCCCAACGGAACCTATTAAATGGCCGGAAATTGGATATTCCCCACCACTCGCAATACCCCAGCCGATTTGAATATATAACTTATACAAAAGTGCCAATTTTACCAATCTCCTCCCGTTCGATCCAAGCTTGTGCCGCTATTTTTAAACCCATTGTAGAGGGGTGCCAACGTGCGTAAAAGGTTAGCGTTGTTAATTGTCGTGCATGCCCTTGCCCCGATAACACCCTCCTCCCGCGTGCAACCCCCGCATGAAGCCGGTACCGTTTGGGCAACTTTCGCGCACGTGGGACCCGGCATAAATATATATAGCCTAACATAAATTACCGTACAACTAACAACCTCTGCTGAAACATTCCTTCCAATGCTTACCGCTTTGTTTCTTGCCTCGCTCGCTATGGCTTACGGCCCCGTCAAGCCGTACAAACAAGACTTTTCCGACAGCACAAATGTGCTAAAAATGACCGGAAACTACGGCCCATTCTCAACGCGTCGCGGCGTTGGCCTCAGTTTGGACCCGCCGCAAAATTGCGCGGTTGACCAGGTCGTGCTTTACCACCGTCACGGTGAACGCTACCCAGACGGAGGCTCTGTTCGCAACTTTCAAGCGGCTTGGAACAAAATTGCCGCTCGTCAGGGCCATTTCAGTGAAGAACTGGCATTTGCCAACTACTGGGTGCCTTACACTTCGGTTGGAGATGGCTTTGTGTCGCAGGAATCCACGGTAGGTGCTTACAGTGGGCTGCACACGGGCTATTACACGGGTCTTAGCTATGTAGCGCGCTACGGTCACCTTTGGGACCCTACGCAGATCACGCCCGTGTTCGCTAGTGGCACTGAGCGCATTGTTGACACTGCCCGGCGGTTTATTGAAGGGTTCTTTGGGTACAACACGACATCTGCGGCGTTGAACATCATTCCTGAGGACAATGGCCAGGGCGCGAACTCGCTAACGCCGAGCTGTGCGAATGCATCAATTGCGCGCACGACGTGTCACGGCAGCACCCGGTATGAGGTGTTTCAAACGGTAGCAGACAAATGGAACCAGCGATTCGGCACGGAATTGTCGAGCGGTGACATTATTAGTTTGTTGCAGTCAGCGGCATTCGAACTGAATGTGCGCGGAGACTCACCCTGGGTTCAGGCGTTCCCCCCCGAGGCGTGGGTGGCCTACGAGCACTACGGCTCATCGAGCTTTTGGTGCTTTAGTGGGCCCGGCTCGCCGAATGCGCTGGCAGTTGGCACAAACTTTCTGAATGCTAGCCGCGAACTGCTAGTTAACGGTCCCGAGCACCTTCCGTTGTCGTTCAATTTCGCTCACGACACTGACATCACACCGGTGATGGCCGCACTTGGGCTGGATGCTGCTCCGAACTTCAACTCGACGGTAATCCAGGCCGATTCGGGCTACCACCTCTCGGACGTGATGCCGATGGGTGGCCGGCTTACCTTGGAGCGGCTGGCATGCCGTGCCCAACCAAAGAACCTGGCAGAGAGCGAGTTTGCCGCAGCGTTCCCACTCAGTTTCAACGACACCATTGGAAACTCCACGGCCAATGGCGCCAACAGCACGGCCAATGGCACCAACAACAACAACACCGAGGCGGACGTCCAATACTACGTGCGTGTGCTTGTGAACGAGGCCGTTGTACCCCTCGACGCTTGTAACTCAGGCCCTGGTCTGTCGTGCCCGTTGGACAACTACTCGAAGCTCGTGGATGAGCGCATTGCCGGCCGCGAGTTCACAAAGGTGTGCAACATCAGTGCTGATGCTCCGCAGAGCCTTAACTTCTGGTGGAACTACAACACCACGACGAACCTGAACGCAATCAACGAAACGATTGCGTACCAGGCGTACTTCGTTGACTGGCAGGGGCGCCCTGTAAACTTCTAGATTGGTAATATGTAAATCTAAGGACAGTGTACAAGTATTCAATTACAGTGCTGGAAAGCACAGCAGACTGCTACATTCACCGGACATCGCTAAAGAATGCAACGCTAACAGCGCTAAAGATTGCAACGCTAACGACTAGAGCGCTAAAGCTCGCAGCACTAATCACAGCGCTAAAGATTGCAACGCTAACGACTAGAGCGCTAAAGCTCGCAGCACTAATCACAGCGCTAAAGATTGCAACGCTAACGACTAGAGCGCTAAAGCTCGCAGCACTAATCACAGCGCTAAAGATTGCAACGCTAACGATTAGAGCGCTAAAGCTCGCAGCACTAATCACAGCTCTAAAGATTACAGCACTCAAAATCACAGCACTAAAGATTACAGCACGCACTTACTACGAAGAAATTTCATTCAAAAACAGCTTGGCCTGGGCCTCCTTGTTCCAGGTGGCCAACCAGTCAACTGCACGTCCCCTCGGCACAATGTACAGCCGTGCCATCCCATCAACCAGCACGATTCCCGGCGTTTCCAGCATTTTTCGCAACGTTAAGTTCGTCCCGACCTTGGCCAACCCGCCCTGCGAGGTTGGGGCGTACGTAGCCAGCTGGTTCGGTCCATAGGATGCATCCGCCCACGGCGGTAACTCACGAAACAGCTCGGAAACAACGTCCCCGACACTTGCTTGCTCATCAACCTGCTGTAAAATGTCACTTTCCATCGCCAAAGGGTACAATGCGAGCACAGGAATGTACAATGTCGAGTTAAAGTCCAACTCATTCTCGAGTTGAGGAACAACCATGGGTTTGCTGGCAGTGGTTTGCTTAAAAACCAAATGTCGCAAACTGTACGCCTTTTGTAAGACATGTTCCGCGGCAGTTTTCCGCTGTTGCCGCTCCGCCGCGGCCGCTTCCAACTCGGCCACTCTCAGTTTGCGTGCCGCAGCCTGCTGCTTAACTGCCAACAATCCAGCATTCTCAGGATCGTTTTGAAGGCCTCTTTCGCTGCAAACTTCGGCCTCGGCGGGCCGATCCAGGCTTAAAAACGCCTTGGCACTGCGGTACCACGCCTTCGTGTTGTGTGGCTGCAGATCTAACACGCGTGTGCAATCAGTGATGCACCGGCGGTAGTTTTTCAGCTCTAAATTACACTGGGCACGGTTTCCCAAACAGGCAATGCGGAGATCTGCCCGTTCCGTGGGTTGGTCGAGAGCCTGGGAGTAGAATTGAGCAGCATCCCGGAACTTGTGCTGCCGAAAACACTCGTCGCCGTGTTCCTTGAAGTTTAAAGCGACTTCCCAGGGCTCCCCGTCGTAGGCGAGGGCCCGAAGGGCTTCGACTTGCGGGTTGCTTTCATCGACCTCCGCAAGATCCGTCATGAAAAACGGGATCTTGTCGAGATCGCTTTTGATCTCGTCGGCAGATTTGCCTTTGTACTCGGCCACAATGTCGCGCAATGGTGCGCTGGTGTCGGGCATCGCTAATGGCTGGAATGAGGTACGCCTGCCCTGACCAACGAAAATGGCAGGCCACGATGGGAATCTCGAATCGCCCCGGCGGCTAAACAGCAATCGGGCTAGAATTGGTTTAAGGCCGCCGGTTTGGGAGGCGGTAAAGTACCCGGTGAAATAAATGAAACGTAGATTTATTGATATGTTGAATGTAATTATATACAACTTGACATTTAATTACGGACGGCAGTACACATAGGTACTGACAAGCCACAAAATATAGCATTTATGGTGCAGTTACGATGCATTTACGGTGCAGTTACGATGTATTTACGGTGCATTAAACTACGGGATTAGCATGACGCTCGTGACATCCCGCACGCGGGCCACAGGCGGGTAAGTACCCTCGGCTACACCAAATGGACCGATTCTTCAACAACAACCACATTTACGCCGTTGTGGGGGCATCCACGAACCCGGCGAAGTTCGGGTACAAAGTGTTTCGGTGGTACAAAGCTCACGGGCTCGAAGCGGTGCCCGTAAACCCGAATGCCGAGCCCGTACTGGGCAGCAGTGCAGAACGCAGTGTAACGGCCATTGACGTTCCTGCGAACCAATATTTGGCAATTAGCGTGGTGACGCCCCCCCAGGTTACCCAAACGTTGGTGGAAACCATCAAATCAGCCAAGCTTCCCGTGGCTGCTTTGTGGCTGCAGCCGGGTACGCACACGCCGCAGATCGTGGCATTGGCTCGCGAGACCGTGCCGAACGTCATCACTGACTGCATTCTGGTGAACGGCGAGAAGTATTTAACTAGCAAGCTGTAAATATTACGTGTGTACGTGCTGTTTGCGATCATTTGCGCCCATATAGCTGTCTAGATGGCATGTACCTCCCTTACTGGAGTATGATATACACTGAGGCAACTACCGTTAAACCTTAGCTGGTGGGTGGTGTACTACAGGCTTACCCCACATTAAAACACTAACCATAGAAAACGCAGTTCAAAGGCAATTGAGCCCGGTAATAAATTATATGCTAGTTAATGCTAATTTCATAAGGAAAAGGTGCGATCTGTTTGTCCATAATCGCCGGAATGTGGTCCTTGTTGCTGTCGGCAAAATGCACGACTTCCAGCAACGCACGCTGCAATTCACGCGCAGTTGACCGCCGTGCCACATCCGGAGCCTGTGAATCAGCACTTTGCACATCAATTTCCCATCGTTCCCAGCAGATCGAATACGATTTGTCAAACCACGCCAATTTCTTCTTTTTAAGCTCAAAAAAGTCGATGCGAATCACCACATGGGAAGTGGCAACATCTCTAAACTTTCTGGAAACGTCGCGATGCTTTTCAGCAACAATTGCCGTGGCCTCGGGGCTCGTCGCAATCGGGTACGTCACACCAACGGCATCGCCGACGGACGGCACTAACAGACCAAATAGCCGTTGGAACAGAATTGATGAGATGATAGCGCGTGCCGCATCCCCGGCGAATTGGCGATCTACACGCACAACTAGCTTGAACACGCGCGTAGGCTCGCTCATGGTCGGCAATATGTTTACCTTGCCCTCGTGCCCTCACCCCATTGCCACACCCGCGCGGTTGTAAACAGTGGTGGGACGAGCTTAAGGCGGAATTGCCCCCATTAGTCGTGCATTAAACAATTCGCGGGTTCCCAATGGCAGTCGCACTTACGCACCGAAACCGGTGAACGCGAGTGTACTTTTAACTACACACCAAGCCGATTTGGCCAAAACTCATCAGCTGCTGGCAGCTAATGAGCGGTACATATGTGCCACTACGAGCTCGAAAACACAGCTGTATTCATGGCGGTCCAGCTCGTAAAATAAAAGCTCTTAGCCGTCCTGCCTGGCCTAAGAGGCTGACCTTTCGCTCAATTGAACTACCCCGCCAGCGTTTAAACGATACAGGTTACGGCCCACACTCAGTAACGATGAGCAAATGACCACGTGATATGATTCGCGCCAGTACCACGTAACAGCCCGTACCCCATGAACGGTGCTAGCTAACATTGACCCCCCCCACCACAATTCCTTGTAACACCCTTATGAGGCTTGCCAAATATTTTAAAAAACTTAATAGGCCACCATAAAATTAACGGTTCTAGGAAATACTTAGCGCGAATAAAATGTACAGTATGCAAGTTTTTATTTATTGAAAAATTTTTATGAATAAAGCTTTGCAATGCGCCCTTACGAACTATATATGATTGATGTTGGTACCCCTCTAAAACAACGAATATTAGCGGCTGCCAAAAAAATTCTTTAATTTTCTAAATATCAAGTGTTAAGCATTTATCTAAATCTGCTCACTTCGATATGGTACTCTTCTGTATTGGTGAAATTAACAAATGTGTAGTTTTGATCGATTTTGTTGGGCCAACTCGGTTCAACGTGACAAGCCCTCAGATACAGTTAACAGGGTTCGGGCGGTACAGGATACGGCCTCAAGAGTGATCACATGATAAGTATCGATCTCACTTCAATTGCACCTGGTGAGGCGAAGAATTGAAAGAAATGGCAGTTGAGGGTAGTTTAAATAGCGTTTTTTTTTTTTTAATCAGGAGACGCTGGTTGCTGGTAACTAAACGAATTCAACCATTTTTTATCGACCATACACCGTCTATGCTAGTAACTCACTCTCTGCCATACTGGATGTCACCCTGACCCGTTTCACAACCCCGCTTATTTGGTCGGCGTTGATTTAAGCGCTTTGCTGGTGATTGAAACAGCCTATTTTGTATAAAAACCTCCACGTGCTAAACATGCTGAGTCTAGCTTATTTTGCTAGCGTTGTTTCATGTTCAGCGTCGCAAATTATGTATATAAAGGGCTTATCACTGATTAACTTAAACTCTAATTAGCAACTCAATCCTGCATATGGGCGTTCTTGGCAAGAAAAGAAGGGCCTCAAACTCGGCGTACGCCGAGGAGTTGTCGCCCAAAGTGGAGCACGGTGTTCACATTGTTGTAAAACATCCTAATGATGACTTCGAGTCGATATCTATGATTCCAACTGATGCACCAGCTACTCCGGATCAGATCAACAATCCCAGTACGCTAGCCAATTCCTTTACGGCATCTTCAGCATCGTTGAACTCCCAAATCCCTGAGGTAGAGTGCAGAGATACTGAGAACAATGGGACTACGGCCGAGCAAACAAACGCTGAGTGCGAAACCAGAAGCAGCGGTGTTCATGCCGAAGTAGACGATGATGCTGATTTCAGCGAAGAGGATTGTAATGACAGCGGAGACGAAGAACACGAAATTGCCACAATTTGGCGGACGCGTGCGCGGACTCCCAAGCTTGACCGGGTATTGAGTGGTCTATTTCCTCGTGGTCGCCGCTATATTGCGTACAGTGGCATTTCAAGTGGTATGCGGAAGACCAGGAAATATGCGACACCCCAGGATCACAAGTACATCGGAAAGCTGCGGTGGGTCGTGTGCGTAGGCCCGAACGCAGCTACTTTGCGTCGTATAATGAACAGGAATATCATTGACGCACCGCAGTTTGTCTTCATTCCGTACGAAGGGTGTACCGGATTTGAGGGGTACATTGCTAGCCTTAAACGGCACCATAAGTGGCCGGAATCCGAGGCGGGCGACAGTAATGTGCCCACTAAAGCCGACGGTACTCCACTGAAAGCGCAAGAGATCATGCATATCTTGAGTCTGCCGAGAAATGAGGCCGTTCGCGTACACTGCGGCTTCAATATGATGTCGCGTGTGGAGCAGCATGTACACCTTGCCGTCATGAAGGAGCACCCCTGGCTGTCGGCTCTCGATTACGACGTGTACGCCTTTAAACCGGAAACCAACGACCACTGCCTTAGCCAAATTGAACCTGGTGCGCTCTTAACGAAGGAGGAGGAGGTTCGTGTAGCCAAAAAGGCCAAGAACAGGGCCAAAAACAAGGTCAAAAACAAGGCCAAGAAGGAGGCTAAGATTGAGGCTAAGATGAACAAGGACAAGAAGCCCGGAGGGATGCATGCCGTAGCGCAAAAGCCCTCCACAGCGCAACCAACCACAGTGCAACCAACCACAGTGGTTACTGCCACAGTACAGTCCACAAAGGAACATCTCGCGCTGGAATCTCTCATCTTACTGCTGTGTGTTGTCGCTTCATCAGTAGTGGTTGCGATTCTCGTGGTGATCAAATTAATCACTGACGCTTATCATTGCGAAGGTCACAGCAGTTCTTGGTTTTCGTTGAAGATAATGTGACTTTATTTACACAAATGTACTTAGCAAATGAAATATATACACTCTAATTTACTTCCACGGCCTCCCCCGTCGTCTCCTCGTTGGTTTGGGCACTGTTGACACGCCCGCGGTGCTTAACCTCGCGATGCGTAGTTTGGGCAGCCCTTTTGGCCCGGGCCCGGGCCCGGGCCCAAGACCGATCGAACTGTTTGATGATCGTGTGCACCATGTCATAAGCAGCAGGAATTGTTTTCTCCTCCAAGATCTGCCGCTCCTCGGGGGAAAACTTGCGCATAACATAACTGGCTACTTCACCATGGGAGCGACCATTTGGCTCGCCAATGCCCAAACGTATTCGCGGGAATGGCTTGCCCAACCGCGACAGACTGTTGAGGCCACCATGAGCACCCATTTGCCGCGAGTCCAATTTGAATTTGGCCACGCCAATTACCGTGTCGATATCGTCATGAACAATAATCGTGCGGCACTGCGGACCAAGCCGTTCCTCCGCCGCGCGCAACGCTCGCCCGCTATTGTTCATGAACTCTAAACTTTTACCTATATAAACTCGGGGATGATTCTTCAATTCGTTCAGTTCGAGGCTGGCATCCCAGTAAATGCTGTTTTCGGCAAACCCTCCGAGCTGCTGCACGAAATAGTCAATGGCGACATGACCCGCACTGTGGCGTGTGGCATCGAATTTCGGCGATGGATTGCCGATCGATAAGAACAGCAGCCGCCGCGGGTGTGACTGGGCAAGCTGCGTAACGAATTTATTCAGTGGCAACTTCATCCCGACCCTGCTGAAAAATTCCTAATCCATATATATAATTCACGTGAACTTCACGACATGAGGGACAAGGCCCCAAGAAACCTAGCTCGACACATCATCTACTTAGGGACTATGTAGAGTAGCGAAACAAACTTAAATACCATGTAGAGATCCGACTGTCCTATAAAAGGTACGACACTGCCTCGCTATGCTTCCAAGATGCAGCAGTACCTATGTATTCGGTGTATATTTAGCAACTCTTTCATATTGTGCGGATGTCGATGCGGTCTACTGCTGATGTGGGAAGTGGCAGCACGAATTAGTAGGTACCACTAGTAAACCACTACATTTTAGAGCAGCTCTATGCCGCACCAGATCACAGTGGTTCACAGTTGCCTTTTACCCCATGCTGAGAGGGTACGGGTACGGGTACAGGTACGGGTACGGGCCAAGGGTACGGGCCAAGGGTACGGGCTAATGATACATGCATGCATGTTATGCATGATGAGTGCGTGTGCGTACGTATCCCCAACCAAATAACTAATTAAGCCTTTACTGACGGATCCAGCAAGCCATGCGAGGTAGGCGCGTGCTTCCTCGCCAGTAACCTGCGGGCTGCCCTCACCGCAAACGTCACACCGCCCCCAATGTTGACAATTCGCATGACCCACGCCAAAAACGGCATGCGGTCCTCCCACACCGTAACCAAAATCGGATCAAAGTCGTAATCAAACGAGATTGATGGCCCCATCAGCGTGTTTTGCGTGGGCTTGGTGCGCTCCTTAAGCGTGTACTGGTACGAATCGATCTCCATGCCCAACGTTTTCACACGCGTTGGCACGATTGTGACAAAATACGCATGCATTGCTGGCTCGTTCAGTATAACTGGCGTGAATGGCCGGGCCATCAGCTCGGGAAGGTCGCCGAACCCTAAAAGCGACACAACATGCGAGGCATTGAAGTCCGTGGAGAACGGGCCGTGCCGAGAAGTGATGGTTAGCCTTCCCCTCACGCGGTTTGTGTCAAATGCCCCGCGGATATGGCACCACTCCGCCTCGGGATCAGTAGGGTCGAGGTAAGACGGCGACGAATGCACCAATTCGTTAACAAACAGCCGGTCGTCACTGGCGTCCTCGATGTAAATGCCTAAATCGGAGCACCGCGCGCGGACGTCGATGGCGAGGGCGATGCGGAACCGGTCGCTAACGCCGCGGTCGACGTCGAAATGGTACTTGATGCCGGTGCTCATGCGGTGGCTCGTTTCCAAATACAGAAACAGAACGGCAAATATCAACAGGGCGTAAAGGGCGGGGCTGTTGGGGGGTGCACGCTCGGCATAGCTGCGGTCGAGCTTCGGAAACGCGTCAAAGCTGCGGAGTCGCATGCCCTTGCCCGGGACCCATGCAGATAGTTGTGGGGGGCTACACAGGCAGTAAAATACATTTTATATAAAGTGGTACTATAATACTTAATTGTACAAGCTCTGAGAGGGAACTGGGAGCGGCTAAGACTCGGCACTCACACCGTTTCTAAGCTGTACACTAGCTTAAAACACAATGCAGTAGTGTGCCTACATCTCCACAGTCTAGTGCTTGTACATACACAATGCCTCTATAGTTCTCTGCATGTACAACCGTGCACAGTTCTCAGTATGTGCACAGTTCTCAGCATGTGCACAGTTCTCAGTATGTGCACAGTTCTCAGCATGGGCACAGTCCTCAGTATGTGCATAGTTCTCAGTATGTGCACAGTTCTCAGTATGTGCACAGTTCTCCGCATGTACAACCGTGTACAGTTCTCTGCATGTGCACAGT